>JAOYSI010000003.1:810940-823742 GCA_025775065.1 Hiodon alosoides | reverse complement strand
CTCTGATGTCCACTCCTCCCCTTGTCTGTGATGTCCACTCCTCCCTTTGTCTCTGATGTCCACTCCTCCCCTTGTCTCTGATGTCCACTCCTCCCCTTGTCTCTGATGTCCACTCCTCCCTTTGTCTGTGATGTCCAGCCCTCCCCTTGTCTGTGATGTCCGCTCCTCCCCTTGTTTGTGATGTCCACTCCTCCCTTTGTCTCTGATGTCCACTCCTCCCCTTGTCTGTGATGTCCACTCCTCCCCTTGTCTGTGATGTCAACTCCTCCCCTTGTCTCTGATGTCCACTCCTCCCCTTGTCTCTGATGTCCACTCCTAACTATGCCATACCCACTCTTCCCCATGTCTGACACCTTTGTCTTTTATGCCTACTTTCCTGTGGATCTCATCTTCACTCTCCACTTTAGGGACCCATAGGCAGTTCCGACAGGCACCTGCATCCTACTTGACCTTCTTGAGGTGGAGCTCAAGCCCACACACACGTAACACTTCATGGTTATCTGCAAAAGTGGGACAACGACTGGCCAGGCAGCACTTCTGCGATGCAAGCCCCTGGGACTGGCGGTCTGTGCGTGTGTGCGTGTGTGTGTCGGGCCAGACAGTCAGGTCGGTGAGGTCACTGATTGGTGGCTATGACCCATTATGGGAGCAGCTTGGAGCTGTCACCCTTGTGATGAATGAACACTAGGCTGACAGGACAACCACAGCTCTGTATTCAAACAGCCCTAACTTGACAGGCACCGTCTCTGAGGACCCCACTATGGTGGTTCCAAGCTAATGTGGGACCTGCTCTCTGTCAGGCCTGCTTGATCAGA
The DNA here is from genome assembly GCA_025775065.1 of Hiodon alosoides. NCBI lineage: Eukaryota > Metazoa > Chordata > Actinopteri > Hiodontiformes > Hiodontidae > Hiodon > Hiodon alosoides. The sequence goes on along the minus strand of JAOYSI010000003.1, from coordinate 822,927 downwards.
TAATGGCTGGCGGTCCAACCAATGAAAACGGAGCCTTCATCTACACATAGGTGTGCCACATGTGTCCTCTCTTTGCCTTTGTTTTATACCTGTGGTCTCCTTCCCATTTACCATTTTAACTCTACATTTAATTGTTTAAGTGTAAGGTGTTAGTATTTTTATTTTTGACATTATCTGTTTTAAAAAAAAATCTTCTACCTATAAGTTCATCCTATAGTAAAAGGTGTACACAGATTGCACAAAGTTCTCTGAATAATCTCTCTCCCTATTGCTTTTTACTCAGGGACTTCAAACGGAAAAGGCTCTCTCCGTCTCTGTGAACATGGGGTTGGGGATGGTTCCCCACACCATTAGGCTACTGAGATTTGAACAAAGCCACGTGTCCTTCACTCACACCTTGAAGAGCGCCTGTCAGTCAGTCGACTGATAGTCCTGAAGGCTGCGCCCATTCGATGTGAAGACTAGAGACTGCTGTCACACAGGATTGTCTTTAAAACGTCGTCTGTGGGCAAAGGCAGCACACTGGCGATACTGACGCTGATGAATTCGTCCAGCAAGCAAGACAACGTTAATCCGGAAGATTCTGCCTTTTTCTGTCGAGTCAGGCAAACTGAAAATGATCAAAGCCTTCCAGTGATCCGATGATTTAAACCGCCCCCTTGCTTAACATCGCTGTTACCCCAATGTCACTTTAATGTCACTTTATCCCCCTAAACTGTTTGCCGTGTGTGACATGGACCCTAAGAGGGGACAGAGGGCAGATGGAGGAGGGAGATCTGATCTGTCATTCTGGAGTTTGTTTAATTAATTGGCAGACAAAGTAAACAATTACCTATGGCTGTATCCGGCCGCCCGGTGGGACCAGCTGCACGGGGGTACGGAGGCCCCCCCCCCGTGCCGGGGCTGTCAGCAGTGCAACGGAGTGAGACTGACGGGAAGGGGCGTGATTAAGGCTGATTAGAGACGCCACACCTGGGCCCTCCACTGGGGGGACGTTGTGTGTGTGTGTGTGTGTGTGTGTGTGTGTGTGTGTGTGTGTGTGTGTGTGCGTGTGTAGTTATGGGTGGGTGTGCAGGGGGCTTTCTGTGACAAGTGGCTTCCGTTGGGAACGTTGGCCCATGGGGGGTTGCTTTCTTCCGTCTCGCTGCCTGAAACGAGCGGCACTTCCTGGCTTTGGGAGCGGGCCCAGCCAGCAGGCTCTAGAGCATGCAGGTGTCAGCAGATCCCGCCAGACTCCCTGATTGGCCTTTTGAGATCCGTTCCAAAACGTTCCTCCCAAACACAAGAGTTTTTTTATGAAAAAAAGTTTATTATTCGATTATTATTGGCAGGCACGCAGAGACTGGCGGGCAAAAGGCCAATGTTGAGTACTCGACAGCCGTCCCCTGTCCCCTGTCCCCCGTCCCCTGTGCCACCTCCCTCCAGACCTCCATCAAACATTTGCTCTTAAAACAAGCTGCACTCAGCACATCTGTTCAGCAGGGCTGCCACACACTAGATTTCGCCACTGCCTTGTAGATCACATACAGAACCAAACAGTACTCAATTCACAAGGGCTCCGGGCTCTCTTTTCTCAGCAAAGAGACAATGTTCCCTCTGAGGAAAAAAGGATCGGATTCCGAGCTCCCTCCCATCACCCCACTGTAAGTAGCAAGTCCAGATTAAACATTAAACTGTCATTGAGATTGATCGGATTTTCATGCAGCCCGCTAATGGGATTCTGCTCTGCAAGTGTCACTGACGGATTGGAAGCCAGCACCGGTGGTAAGAGGGTTAACCGGACAGTCCCTGTCTGCACACCTTCATACAGCATTGCCTCGTCTGAAGGAGAGACGGTAGGATATAGAATGTAGGCCAATCTTTCTGCCTAAGTGCCTTTGTGGGGAAAGACGGCCGAGATTTCAGAGAGGAGTTCTCCAAGACGATGAGAATAACGCTCCTTTCCGCGCGCGCCCCTCCCACCCCACTATTTCAGTGGCCGCCTGTGTCTCCCAGCCCGGAGAGCGTGGCTGCAGCTCAGTGTCTCGCACGCACAGCGCCGGTGACTGTTGCCAGGATACGGCGAATTAGGAAATGCAACCAGCTCCCGGGATCCAGGTTAAGTGCATCTGACGGAATGGGTGGGAATACATTATTAACAGCGAGCTTCCGCAGGTGCACACACGGGCGGCGTCCCCGCGCTGGCTGTTCTGCCGCTCTGAATTCGCTCGCATCCTCAGAGGGACCATCCTGCCCCGCCCGCCGGCGTGCCAGGGCCTAACAAAGCGCCGCGAGGGTCTCCTCGGACCCCTGTCCACCGAACATCACCGGGAGTAGACACACACACACAAATCCACAGACACAACTCACACACACACACACACACACATCCACAGACAGAACTCACACACACACACACAGACACACACACACACACACACAAATCCACAGACAGAACTCCCACACACACACAAATCCACAGACAGAACTCCCACACACACTCAAATCCACAGACAGAACTCACACACACACACACAGACAGACACACACACACAAATCCACAGACAGAACTCACACACACAGACGCACACACATACAAATCCACAGACAGAACGCACACACACACACAAATCCACAGACAGAACGCACACACACACACAAATCCACAGACAGAACTCCCACACACACACAAATCCACAGACAGAACTCCCACACACACACAAATCCACAGACAGAACTCACACACACACACAAATCCACAGACAGAACTCCCACACACACACACACAAATCCACATGTGCGCACACGGAGGTGCACACTGAGGTGCAGACCAGACGCACTTCACTTCAGCTGTCCTCTCACACCCCATAATTTCCACATGAAGAAATATTTCACAGTCACAGAAGCACGCTCCATGGGTGGTTAGCCACAATCAGGGCCTGTGTAGAAAAACAGAGCCTCTACGCGGCAGTACAGCTTCCACGTGTTCACAGGCTTTATGGCTCTTTAAAAAAAAAAAAATAAATGTTTTAATTACATGAAAATTGTTTTCGGAATTCAGGGTAAAATCTATCGAACAGATTCCACTCAAACTCCATTTTGGGGTTTAGGACTAGGGCTCTTGTGTGGAGTGTCATGGGCACCAGAATGAGGACCCTCTCCACAATAAACACTGGGGGGGTAGAGATCGAGAGTAGCATTAGCATATTAATTAGTCTCCCATTAAAAATACGCACAGTGAAAAAAAAATAGGAGGTAACACCCTCAACTTGGAAACCAGCCAGTGCTTCCAGTCAAGATGATGAGAAGTGACAAGATTCTGACACCTTCCATGGAGCCGAGAATTGAGGGGTGACGTTCCTGGCTTGTGAGGATCTGGCGGACAGGATGGAGGCTAATAACCCGGGATTTCCGCAGATGCCAGGCATTCACAGTAATCAGGAGGCATTCGGTTGAGGGGTGAGGTGGGGAGTCGAATCCTCTGTCTCTTTCAGGACCCCTGGGGCCCGTAAATGATAAAGTCTAATGAACCCTCGCTCCAACCTGCCCTGGGTCTATATGGGCACCCATGAAGTCTGAAAACGATATTAATTTCTTTACATTAAGTTCTTGGGGATTTCAATTAATATCTCGGTTTCAATTAATAAGGGTTAGATTGCTGCTTCTCCCCTTGAACACATCCCTTTCCCTCCCAGGCTCTCTGGGGAGACAGATCAGAGTCTGTGAGAAGGGTGAGACGCCCCCTGCACTGTCTCTGAACTTCAGCTCTTCACCGGGCTTCTGTTTTCTCCTCCCTTCTGCCGTCTCCACTAATACAGGTGATTTTGTACATAAAGTGTTGTTGTTTTGGGGTCAGCTTTGTTCTAATCTCCCTGGTTTTATCAGCTTTTCCTTCAAAGGTGCCTGGCTTCGCTTTCCTTCTCTGCAGGAAACTGTACCACCTTTGTACACAAGGCTGGCGGGGTCTTGGGCGTGAACCGCTGGCAGGGATCAAAGGAGCCACAGGGTATTGACCTGGGGGCTGGATATCAGGCCTCCTTGTGCCCCTGCTCTGTGGGCACGGGGGGGGGGGGGGTCGCTGCAGATTTCGCAGGAGCGCGTGAGTCCTCTAATGACACGTAGTATGGGGGAGACAACTTGTTTCTTCCCCTTTCTCTTTGAAGTCAAGCGTGAGACAAAATCAATAGGTACAAAAAATAGACTTGTGTCTGTTCAATATCCAAAGAGATGAGATGAGAGGGAAAATGGCAAAACAACGCCCGATATGGGAAATCCCATTATAGAAAGTGTTTTATAGCATACGTTCTCTATCTTCTCTATCTCCGCTCTTGAGATAACGACACAGAAAGCACTGTACCTGGGATAAACCCTTTTTTTTTTTTTTTTTTTTGTCCGGATAGGTCATGTATTTGCTCAGAATACATTGCAATTTCTTATCCACAGATCTTACACGGTTCAACCGCTACTGTGTAATACCGAAGCCGGTTCCTGGCTCAACCGTGGGCAGAGAGCGAAAGAGAGCGAGTTCACCTCCCGGGAGTCAAGTCTGTGACCATATGTTCACAGGTCTGGTTCCTTAAACACTAACGCTTAGGGTAACAGACAATGGTCCCAGCACTGCCCAACTGGATCAGACAGTGTGCAGAGAGTCCTCTGCTCTCTATGGGGTGGGGTCGGGGGGGGGGGGGGCATGCGGATAAGAGTGCCTCTGGGTGGAGAATCCCTTCACCATGCGATATAAAATATTAAAGGAGCCTAATATTCACAGATGTTCTCCACTTTGTCGCGCTGAGGACGTCTGAACCGTGTTCACACATGAAAGCATCCACAGAAGCCAGGCAACACAATACTTTCGCTGTTATCATCGTATTTCTGACTACACAACAAGACAAATCAATAAGTAAGCATGTAAATACTACACTTCAGCATAACAATGGGAAATCTTTCTCTGTGTGTGTGCGGTTTTTTCTTCTTCAAGGACCGGGTCCCTGTCAATGTCTGGCACTCTAGTCTCTGCAATCTTTTTTACAAGATGAAATTAATAATCGAATAATAAACTTAATTTCATAGCCTGGATTCTCCTTTGAGCGGAGGCTATCGGTAAAGGGATAGGCTGTATGCCTTGAGTTTAGTTCACATGGACAGGTCAGAGAACGTGAAGCGCGTAACCTGGCACCTTGCTAGTGCGGATGACAGCTACTGGTCTTGATGGGATGGTGCTGTGGTGGAGTGTGAGCCACCGAACCGACCCGACCCGAACCGAACCGACCCACAGAGATGGACGTTAGGGTGAGGGGCTGGGAGGTCCACAGACAGGGCACCTGGGTGGATTGTATTGATATCTCCTCCTCCTCTTTGAGCTTCAGGCACGTTGTGAAAAACCATCGCAGAGACGGAGAACACAAAGAGCTGAGGCTACGTTGGAACTGGCAAACTGAGAAGCCGAGCTGGCACAGATCTTGTCTCCCATTCTTCCTGCGAAGATCCCTGTCGTCCCGCACGTCACGGGGCCACATTGAGTCCCACCTGCCCAAATGTCAGCGTAGGACACACTACATTACATAATGAGTTGCTCAGCAGACTTTTTATAAAGTAAAGCGACTTACAATTTTCATTGCTGGATAGTTACTGAAGAAATCCAGGTCAAGGACACAACAGCCATGCTGGGACCTGAACCAGCAACCTTTTGGCTCCGAGCCCAGAACCTTAGCGGTTGCTGGCACAACAGCCCTGTGGAAAATGCATTGGTAGGTATAGTGATTGGTGGTTGAGCTTTCTCTGGGAGGTACCCATCCGAGGTCTGTGGGCCGTCACAACATGGGTCGGTTTGTGTGCAGGACTGTAAGAATACGGCAGACGCTTTGGTTTTCAGGGGCACAACCCATTTGTAGCCTTGTCACTGTGCCAGGCCCGTAAACTGACCTATCAATGGCAGCTGCAACAATACATATCTGATGCACTGCCCGTTGGTCTGTAGGTCCCAGAAAAGCATAAATAATGTCCTGCACATGTATGTTACAGCTGGACTCCTAGGCCTGCACTAAATCGGTCCTGTCATTGAAGTGGCGCAAATGTTGTAAAAAAAAAAAAAACATGGAATAGAGTCCCTCTTGTGGTCATCATTGATATTGCAGCCAACTAATCATGTTCACAAAGGAGGAGCCGCTCCTGTTGACATTTAGCCTGTTATCAGTTGAGATTCTTCTTTTTTATAACGTGTGGACGGGTATCATTCAGATCCCGTCAGTAAAGGTCAGCTCCGTCTCAAGGCTGCCACGACGACATTGACATGCGAGAATAGGAATGAAACAGTGTTCCACTGAAGTGTCTCTGCACGGGAGTGCAAGGCTGAAGCCTGAAGAGAACGTGGGACAAAAGGGACCCTGTCACGTGACACCAATGCCGCTATCTTCCACTTCTGAACCGAACCTGGCAGGACCAGGGCTGTGCAGGCTGTGTCCGTCTGTCCCGCGCATCCCTTTAGCGCGTCTGTCTCTTCCGGCATTTGTGATATTCGATACCCAATGAGTTGGTGATAAAGACACTAAACTTGTAACCAGTAAGAGTTGGATTTACAGAGAAAAGAACCTGAACTACTGCTGTAAATTAAACTGTATACATGGATAAGCTACAAAAGGATAAGCTATGTGATTAACTCTGTTTAAGAACTAATAATAATAACAATAATAATGAATACTCTAAACGCAAGTTTTCCTGGTTGTAGAATGTACAGAGGTCATAGAGCAATACTGACTCTGATTTCAGTGAGTGTACAGAGGTCATAGGGCGAAACTGGCTCTGATTTCAGTGAGTGTACAGAGGTCATAGGGCGAAAATGGCTCTGATTTCAGTGAGTGTACAGAGGTCATAGGGTGAAACCGGCTCTGATTTTAGTGAGTGTTCAGAGGGCATAGGGCAAAACTGACTCTGATTTTAGTGAGTGTTCAGAGGTCATAGGGCAAAACTGACTCTGATTTTAGTGAGTGTTTAGAGGTCATAGGGCAAAACAAGCTCTGGTTTTTGTTCTCTCCACCAAAGCAGTATGCTTGTGAATTAGCCCCTCCCTCCCGAGATACTGGCAGCCCAAGAGAAAGGAAGAGAAGCTCCCAATCCGAGCTGTGGGCAGGGACTTCATCAATAAACACCTGATATGCAAAGTAGTGGATGGAGCAGTGGAGTCACATGACTCCACCGGGGGGGGGGCGGGGGTGATGAGTCTGCTCTCTGCCTGCAGACTGACCGTCTCTCTCCTCCTAGTCCAGAAATGATGACTGTGACGCAGGCCAGCCTGTAGGGGGAGACGGTGAGGCCAGGCCTGTGTGACTAACCATTCTCTCTCTCTCTCTCTCCCTCTCTCTCTCTCCCTCCCCCCAGTCCCACTGCTCCTTCGTTATTGGTCCAGCCTGCTGCAGGACTACATCACCTCTCGCCTGTGTGCAGGTGCATGTGTTTGGACCAGCTCCCTTCTATGTTGGAGAATTCCTTTAGTTTTCTGTAGGTTGCGTGCATCAGTAATATGGATAGTATTGATCACTGTGTGTTTCTGCAGGCATGTGTCTGTGTGATTTATGTGTGTGTCAGTGATATGTGTGGAATGCAAACTGGGAGAAAATGCTTGTTTAACCTTCAGCATGGACAGGGTCTGTTTGCCCAAGGGTAAATTAACGCTGAGTTTAACTGGCCTTGTTGATAAATCTATTTATAGGAATTTATATGGAAAACAGTCTTTGTGCGTAATTTGTGTGTGTGTATGTATGTGATGTATGTGAGCCTGTGTGTGTATGAATGTACATATATGTATAGGTAATAGATAAACCTACATGCGTGATCACACACGCACACTTAGTTGAGTGCTTAGCATTTCTGCGGTGCAATGTCTGGTTTGCCTCTGTGACATTGGCTTCAAGATGCGCTTCCATTCAGACAGAATCCCAGCATTGCCACCTTGTTAAATACAGAGACAATCACACATGGTGAGGCACCTCTTTCCATCACATGCACAAACCTAGCGTATCCCTGATCTCTTTCTTCGCTCAGACTTTGGCTGTGGGCTACGCACTGCCGTCTGAAAAAGTGTGTGAAAATATAAATCTTCTGGACTCTTGCTAAGGTAACTGAATAAATATGATAACGCAATCCCTGATAACTTCTGATATAGGAGATATCTTATTTTATTATTCCTGATGCTTCTTTATTGATTGCATCATTGCGCTCACACCCTTGAATTTATACAGAAGGGTACTGACGTAAGGTTAAGTACCTTGTTCAAGGGTACGTAAACCATAAAGAGAACATATAACCTCCCGGCTAATGAGGCTAATGCCTTAGGCCACAGATTTGCTTTTGATTTTGACATCTGTCATCAGAAACCTTTCTTTTGGTTTCCATGGTTTCTCTCCCCCGTGGTTCAGATTACTGCTGTTAACACCATCATGGCAGTGAATGTGTGACTTCTGTTGACCGTTTCACTGGCCCCAGAGATGGTTTTCTTTTCACAGCGAGGGTGTTGTGTTGTGGGTGAGCTCTGGTGCTCCGGGGGGGTTTCTGGTTGTGACCACTTGATCTTCTGAGCTGAGGAATTAAGTTGTCACGCGGCGTAAGGAAAAATTCTTCAACTCAAGTCTATATTTTTACTATTGACTTAAATGAAAGATTTCCGGCCCCTCTGTACACAAGTGCGTCCAACCTGATGGAGTAAATTCTGCCGCTACCCTTTAAAAATACGGGTCCTTTCCTCTACAGAACTGAGTCATCGCTTTTTTCTCAAGTTCAGAGTAATCCGTTGCCTTCTCAGCATTCAAACTCACTGTGAGGGATGGAGGTTTCCGTTTGAGATGTGAATCCATTGGACAGGCTTGGGTGGTGCAAGGTCTACGATTGGAAGGACGAGGGGGTCAGTGTTGTATTTGTGGCGTTACTCACAAGCCACGCCTGGGATTAACAGAATACCCAGACTGTGCAACCAGTCAGTCTAGTAGACCATCTAGGCTCGTGTCTCGATAGGGGCAAGTTTGGGCCCATTTGGGAACCCCGTGTTGGAGCTGCCCTTGAACGCGATGCTTAGAATGAGTTGTATATAAAGCTGCACCTGGCTAATCCCTAAATTGCAAGCTGCGCGAGTCACCCTTGACAAGGGCATATGTTAATCTAATAAATAATACTAATAAAGGTAATGAATTTTTTACTCTGTAGCAGGGAATAACCTCTAAAGCACGACGCGTTCCTCTGGGTTGCCAGCTGCACTGCGGTTTATGAAGATTTAAGATTATGGGTGTGTTAGGAAAGTTTGTTGCTCACTCATTCACTCAACTCGGGCTTGGCATGTCATTCACTGAACTCGAGCTTTGAATATCACTCACTCATTCATTCACTCAACTTGGGCTTGGCATGTCATTCACTGAACTCGAGCTTGGAATGTCACTCACTCACTCATTCACTCAACTCGATCTTGGCATGTCACTCACTCCACTCTATTTTAGGGACTTGGCTACGTACTTCATCATAAATGACACTTGCAGATTGGACACCTCAACGTTTTACATCAGTTGTGGTCCTTACATTCTACAAGATGAGCTCTATGAGGATAAGTCAAGTTCACCTATCAGGTTGTAGCTCTGCCTTTCCAGTGCACATATGGGACGTCTATTTGGAGAATTTAAGGGACTCATGTTGTGTTAGAAACCTTGCCTTTATATATATATATACATATATATAATAATATTTATAGTATTATACCACCGAAACTGACTATAATTAAATATACTATATATTTTACAAATACTGGCACAATGTTAAATTATGAAAGCATTTCAGTTAGTATTTTGTTGATTTTATTGTTGTTTCGTGTTTAATTCTCCACTTATTTCTGACATCAGCAACTTTAAATGTAATTCCTAAAACAAACCACAAGATGGAACTCTTTAGCTCATTTTCCATTGCACGTTCAAAGTTTGCGTGGTCTAAAACGGTGAAATGTACAATAGATCAATAAAAAAAAGTCGAGGCGTTTTTCGAACTGTAAAAATTGCTCTCTGCTTTAAAGAATTTTTTTTGCCTCTTTCTTTAAATGTATTTAGATGATTAAAATGAAAATCATGCAGCCAGTGTAATTAACTTAATTGTTATTAAATGAACTTAATAGGTGTTGATGCAACAGGGATCCGGGTCTCTCTCACAGGGGGGCTCTCCTCTCTTGCTCGAGAGCCCCTGTAACAGGAAGCCCTAGCTGTCAGAGTTGGAGTGAACAACAGGAAGTCTCGCAGCCCAGCCAGACGGGAGCATTGTGAGGTCACGCTCCGCCCTGCTTGCCTGCCCGGTCGGTCACGGCGCCACGGGGGCCAGGGTTCGACTTCGGGACTTTGCTCCCATCCCTGGTGCTGGCGAGTCACGTGACTGTGCGCGGAAAGGTGAAGCACTTTGCACCACAACCCTGGATTCTGCTGGTCATCGCGAAGCCCACTGCTGCCCAGGGACACAGAGAGAGCTTGCAGTAAAGTGGCCCTCCAACCCTGACCCAAGTTAAAAACAAAAAGGGGTCCTGCCAATGATTCACCTCTCTCATAGCGAGTGTGGGACGATGATTGAGATTGTTACGGTTCAGTCAGGTGCTTACCATGTGCTTTTTACTGCAGTGTTTTCACGTGATGTGCGTGGTTAGCAGAAAGGATATTGCTAACGAGACACAGTAAGACAGGAACCCTGTTCTGTGCCCGTTTGGGAATCCAAATTGGTCTTTTGTGCCGACACTGACAGTGGCAATTCTGACCGCTACATGTGTTTTTCTACACTGTTGTTGATCTGCCCAGTTTTAAACTTAACGAATACTGGTTTTGAAGCCAAACACCAATTCTATTATGATTTGAGGTAGGGGTTTCAGCAGTAGTTTAGATGTTTTTACTCTATATGGAAGAATAACATATTGGAGTTAAAATGTTATTTTGAACACATAACATTTTTTTTTAAATCCAAAATATTTAATATGCAGAGTTACTCTGATTTTGATTGATATTTTTCTCTCTTCATAACTGAGTGATCCGATCCTCCACTACATAAAAAGGGAGCCAGGCTAACCTTGGTGTGCGTTTGCCGGCTGAATGGTTGAACTGCATGGAGAAATTCAGCCTCACAGCGAATGGGAGAGCATCAGCAGCCAGTAGGAGACCATGGGCGTCTCTGACTGGCTCTTCGCACTGTCCGTTTCCTTATCATCCGTGTTTTCTGCTCGGATTAACTTTGTTGTATCATTTTATCAAAAAGGGGGAATATGAAATCATTTGAATGCTGCACCTGGTATGCAGGAGTAAACTGTCGATGGTTATGATTATAATTAAAATTGAACATGCAATGGGAATGGTTTGACATTGAAAGGTGAAGCTGAGAAACAAACAAAATCTGGCAAAATGAATAGAGAGATACAGGTTGGCCCTCGAGGATGAGAGATTAAAAACAGCGTTTGCGGCCAGAGAGGCTTAGATGGTATAGACGCTCGCCTGAGTGCAGACTAAGCCTTATGATCTGGATTTTGTAGGCCGGAGACTTCGGACTTCCCCATCCTCCCTGTGTTTGGTGGCAGGATTAATAGCGACAAGCCGAGATACATCAGGACAACTGGTGATTCTGAATTGGGGAAGAAAATACTACAGTCATTTGCAAATAAAAAACAGCATTTGCTCGCATTCTACTTAAAAAATAAATCTGACGTCTTCAGAACTAAGAAGGAAACGTGACGTGGTTAACAGGTAACGTGCAAGTAACGGACAGGTAACGCGCAGGTAACGGACAGGTAACACACTTATGAAAAGCCAATAAACTGAGGGAGTGACGTCACGGTGAAGCATCTCGAAACGTGTGCCATTCAGTGAACACAGAAAGCCAGGGAGGAAAAGAGAAGGTTTTGTATGGACCTAAATGCGTAACAGGGAGGAAAAGAGGAGGTTTTGTATGGACCTAAATGCGTAACAGGGAGGAAAAGAGAAGGTTTTGTATGGACCTAAATGCGTAACAGGGAG
>JAOYSI010000003.1:759012-810840 GCA_025775065.1 Hiodon alosoides | reverse complement strand
GACCTGGTAAATGCCTGCAAGATGTTTGAGCCCCTGAAGCTGCCTCTGAGGTGAGTGATTGGGCTTTGTGCGATTAGGGCCGGCACTCAGGGTGGTAATGAGTTCAGCCAGAGAGAGCCGCCGGCCACTTCCTGCCTCACTTCCTGTTTTGAAGTGTCCAGGCTGGCTTTGTTTCTTCTGCCGTTTTTTTTAATTTTGTTGAAAGAGTGAGGAAAAGGTTTTCCAAATGAATTGTGTCGCTAGACGTCCGTGGCTTTGTTAAAGAAAATTCTCCTGGATTTTCAGTTTGGATACAGCTTGTCAATAAAATACTGCTCACAGGTACGTGTGATGCCAGACAAGTTCTGACTAGAATCTCAAATATTCAAGGATTTGTTACAAAGTGTCAGAAAGTTACCCTGATTTCGTACGTGCCGTGTTTTTTATGGGAACCTAACGTATTTCTGAAATTAAAATCGCTTGGATGTCTAGTTCTCAGCTTCCAGCGGCCTTGGTTTTAGAAAGCATAGTCTGGATGTTGTTGTGTAGCATGAAAACCAAAAGGTCATGCACCCTGGTTCAATCCAAAGTCGATCTGTCCTGTGCAGTAATTGTGTAAATATGGACATCGAAGGCCAGAGCTGCCCCAGACCCACACAAGTACGACTGGCTTAACCAAGATTGTGGTCTTCAGGTTGCGCATTTTTGACAGCGGGGTGATGGTGGTCCAGCTTCAGTCCCACAGCGAGGAGGAGATGATCGCCTCGGCGCTGGATAACGTGAGTGCCGCTCTCAGGCTTGCCGAAGTCATCCAGGTTCAGGCATCTGCTTGGGAACCTTGGGCCTAGCGCGCTCTGAAGACCAGCTGGCGGTGGGGGGGGAAACATTGCGGAGCATTGGGTGTCTTGCTCAACCTGTTTGTTGCAGATTAATCATTTTGTTCTGCTCATCTGGACACCCTACGCAGTGGAATGGCCTAAGGGAGGGGATATCGCTTCCAGATGTGGCTCTGGAACAAAACACTCTCGTTTTTGATGTTCTTTTGTTTTTCGGGCACGATTCATGGAGGAGGGTGGGTGGTGGTTTATGTGTGACGGGGGGCAGGCTGGTTATGATTTGAGTCCAAAATGCATGTTGTTCAACATGGGAATGTTCCAAGGTGAGCGAACGGCGTGATCCAAACGGATTCGAGACGGCGAGCTTTCCAGTTACGCGGAAAAGCATGCTGGTTAATTTGGCCATTTCAGTCAACGCTTCTGGCAAACCTAGAAGAGGTCAAGAGATTGACTGTCGGGGGGCCTCAACTATTACATTTAGTGTTGAAATACTTCAGCAGATGCTGTTAGACAGGGCTACTTAGAATGGGTAAACATAAGCAGCTAGGCAACGTTGAGGAAATGTTAAAGCGACAAACAGTTCTTTAAATGTATAATTCACATACGTTAAAGGAGCTCTGGGGGGGGGAGCAATGCTCGGACCTGCTGGCTATGAGTTATAACCCCGTCGTCTTGACAACACCCTATACTCTTCACTGCAGGTGTCTGAGAAAGGGTCGCTGACCTCTCAGGAGTTTGCCAAGCTTCTGGGACTGTCCGTTCTGCTGGCCAAAGAGAGGCAAGTCTACCTTGTTTGGGTGTGTGTAGCACCACGGTCGTGAACTGATAACCAACGCGTTAGTATGGTATAATGTTATGGCTTATTGGGTCCGTTTCCCACGCTGTATTTATATGAACGCTGTAAAATATTGTTACAAATTTTTTATAATTAGTTAAGCATTGATTTTATGTGATGTGTTAATACCTGTTGGTTATGCATGAAATACTCAACATTTTCTTCTCTCTGACAGGTTGCTGCTGGCTGAGAAAATGGGTCATCTGTGCCGAGACGATTCAGTGGAGGGATTGCGTTTTTACCCCAACCGTTTCTAACTGGACCCAGCCGTCGCACGACGTTCTCGTGACGTTGCACGCGGGGGTATTTGTGAGACACGTCCTCCTCTTGGCCGCACCCACTTCCTGACCTCACAACTCCTCAGATTTATTTCTCAGAGTTCAGGCTGATTGTTCATGAGCTCCTGTTTTGGTAAAAGGTTTGGCTGTAAATTTAGCAGAATTAACGAGTCTACAGGGTGAATAAAAAGAAACAAATCTCATGGCTAGATTATAGCCTTGAATAAGAGTTATGACTTCCAATGTTCCGTCTCTGTCCTTCTGCCGAATTTGGCTGTATTGTTTGGACACCCCCCCCCCCCATTGTTTAATGTTGTCAATGACTGCATCCCCCTCGCAGAATTATATTCCCAAACACTGCAGATTCAACAAAGTTGAACACATTTACAGTTCAGTCACCCGTCTAAACTGGAGGTAGACCAGAGAGTCTCGTGAGAGGGCAAAATAAAACACGTTCAACATCTGGAGGAGACAATGGATGTGTTTATAGAGGTTTCAGTAATCTCGTTATTGAGATTAATTAATTTGAATTTAGACCTGCAGCCAACCCCCCAACCCCTCCCAACGTGCAGGTTGTGCAAAAGCCAGATGAGTGGGGTGGAGCGGGACACGCCGCTCATATTTGCCCCTTGAGATCGTGTGTTCGACCAGCCTTTAGCAGGAAAATATGTTTACAGTCTGGAGTGTTCAGATTTCGTTCTGCAGTTTTTATCTCAAGAGTGGGGTGAAATAAATATGCAAAAGATGGGTGTTATTTCCTGGTCCTGCCATGTGGACTCGAAACTCAGGTCACGCTGGCTGATGAGAGCGACGTTATCATGAGATCTATGTGTGTAACTTTTTGTTTGTTTTTTAATAAGGCAAGTACTGTTATTTAAAGGATTGACAACCCATTCCCGTTCTGAAATAAAATACTTATTCCCCCCTGTAGTCTGGTTTCCATAGTATTACCTGAGATTGGTATTCACTGATGTTATAGCAGGGCGTGACAGATAACCTGCCAGTTCTTCCTGTTTTCACCTCATTGCACTCATTATTACAGTCGTGTGCCCAAACCTGTTCCAACATCTGGAGGCACCCCGGGTTTCTGCATCCGTTTAGGGGATTTATGGAGTGTTTCGTCTGTGGGACAAGAGGATAAGATTTCTTTGGGGGTTTCCCCGCCGAGACCCTGCAAATGACAACTGAGATCCAAAAATGCACAGGGATCCTTGGACACAGGAGATCTGTTCTTGTATGTCAGCCAGAAACAAACATTTAGCAGTGATAATTTTAAGGTCTTAAGAGTGGTCTCTTGCTGTAATCCCACCCCCATCACCTTTCGCTGCTGTATAATTGTTTTGTTTTTGTAGTGTTGTCATGTTTACTGGATATGTGTAATTAATCTCTAAAGAGTGTCCTCGTGCGTTTTCATGTCACGTGACTTATGAGTCAGGATTACCTCATTTGCCAACTAAACTTACATGTTCCTGGAATTAGACTTGGTGGAATGTTGAATAAAACGCTTGCATAAAAAAGCAATAATGTACACTTCCGTCACCTGTTCCTTACTTCAGCTTAAATTCTTTAGCATCTGGGCCTGGGATCTTTCAATGAAGAATGCAAGATATGCAAGACGGTTGCGGATCTCTTGGAACAAAATTCAGAGACAGAGAAAATAAAAGTGTCAAATTATTGAGCTTAAGGAATTTCTTCTTTTTTTTTATTTGACCTTTGTCCTCAAACAAACCAAAAGGTTTAGTTGGGCAAAAACCATTAAAAAACACGGTGACCCCAAGTGTGCCTGCAGATCTAGATTTCTTGCCAGCTATAGAATGTGTAGAATTTTAGGTTTGTGTCTTTGAAATGTTTATTTGAGCCCCTCTGGAAACAGATGAACACAGCTAATCATATTTTTTGCTGTAATAAAGTCTCTCTTCAGCATCTAAACTGAACGAATAAATTAAATAGCAACCTCCCTGTACCAGGACTGACACCTTGAAATCATTAGTGACTGCTCTTATTATAATCGACAGTAGTTGTTTATGTTTTAATTTGTAGGCCTCTCTATAACTAATACATAAATCTGTTTGGAATAAAGAAAAATATCGCATTTTTTGTTTGATATATTTTTCGTCTGAATAAACTGAACTAATGTAACGTTTTTCTGCGTCTGACAGGCACCATGCCTGGAAGCCAAATTATAATTCAATTAGCGCTAAAAGGCTCGCTAATTGCCGATAGAGGGAGCAAGGGAATGAGCAGCCCATGTCGCTCCTGTCGTCGACGACATTCTGGATCTGTCGTGGCAGCTACATTCAGGCGCCGCCGGTTGTCTTGCGTAACTTCTGATGAGCAGTTGTCGGTATTGATCGTTCTGCGGTTGACCCTTAGGACAAGAAAAGTGGACTTCTTGCAGAGATGACTGTTTGTAGTGTACGATTCAATATACAACAACCAAGGGGAGCGATGGTATCTCCAGTTCGTGGCAATTGTAAGTACTGTATAAGCACTAAACTGTAATCTTGTGTAGCTCGTGTTTTTTACAACGTCGATTTAAATAGTTTAATTTAATTCATTACTATACCGCAGGTACAACAAAAATATATATGTAAATATCACATTTATATTTTATGTATCCGTAAAGTTTGGCGGACTTGTATATATTCATTTAAAACATTAATTCCTGCTTTTTTGACAACGTTTTAATGTGGATAAAGAATAATGTGGATTTAATGTGGATTAAAAATAGCCTAGTCTTTCTGGGAGGTTTTTTAACCCGACGATTTTCATATGATCAGTAGTAGATATTCAGAAGTATATCACCAGTCCTGGAAACTGAACTAGAACAGCGTCTCGCGGTTTTTGGACAGCTTGTTGAATAACGACTACGCTGTTAGGGGAAAATTAGAGTCATTGACTTGGCTTGCAGTTGTGGTCTGAAAGTCTTTCTGGAAAGTAAACATGGTTCGGCATGTAAAACAGGGAGACTAGAAATTGCGCATCGACTTTTACGGCACTCATAGTCTCTGAAAACCATATATATATATATATATATATATATATATTTTTTTTTTTTTTTTAAACCTCTCTGTCAGCAAGCTTTTGAATTAGAAAATTAGTCGTTCCACACTTTAGTGGAGCTCTTCATGTTGTATCGAAAATGACACACTATTTAAGTATAGCTCTGTTTTAGCCCAATGGATTTCCTTCATGGACAGGCATAAACACATTTTTTTCTAATGTTTTCTAGATCTAAACACCTGTTCATCTAGTTTTTTAAAACCTGGCAGTGAAGGAACAAGTTAATTACTCCGTATCTCCCACAAGGTGTAGTTTCAAATAAAGTTTCAGGTGTTGAAATGTGGAAATTTGGAGACAGGCAAATTGTTGAGTATAGGTGAGGTGCTCACGTTCACCAGAGTAAAGGTCAGAAACTATTTTTTAGCCTCCTGTTTTTTTTTTCTCCCGATGCAGCAATTTTGTAAAACAAAGGCAGAAGCATTCAAAAGCACCATTGTGTTTGTGTGAATACCCAGGAAGCTGAAACGGAACTGTTTTGCGCCATGGAGATGTTTGTTTGCTTCATAAACGGTGGCACGGTTAATGTCTGGGATACAGTGTCCCGATCGCTAAGACGTGCCCCTGGAAATTTGTCTCTGGAACTTCTGGGCCGTATCACACCCGGGTGATCAGGGCTGAACCAGGAGGGCCCCTTTTTTTCAGGGCTCAAAACCGATGAGGTGCGTGATGTTTTTACAGGTCCAGAGAAAGGGGGGGAGGTGGGTCGTGCCATGTGAGGGGGGTTCTTGGAGCGAGTCGGCCGGGATGACTCAGGGATCCGTCGCAGCGATCCAACTTCTGCTGGTGTTCTTGGGAACCGGTGAGTGGGGAGGAGGGTGACAGCACTCCGCCCTGCTGGTGCTGAGGTTTAACGTCAAGGGTACTGGGCAGTGGGTGGGAATCATACATCAAACTATGAATACACTAGGATTTACAAAATATATTACTTCTAAATCTGACTGGCGACAAGATCATTATTATTGTCCATCAATTTAACACAATAAATAGCATTTTGGAGCATCAACAGTGTACAGAGACCATTTCTTTCCTCTATGGGTTTAAACGTGATCCACACAGTTTACTTTATTTTTCTTCAAAAGTGCATTGCATGCCTGCGAGCCTGTCAAACATACTTAAACCTTTTCCCAAATACTTGTGTCAAGCAACGTCCATTTATGACTACCAGTGCGCTGCATTTTCCTAGATTCTAACGATCCCCGGTACAAGCTGCCATTGTGTGCTTTGAAGGTCAGTACTATCACATTCAAACTGCGCACTGGAAAAGGAAGCAAGCTGGAGAAGGACAAATCATGGGGGGTGAGGGGGTGGGTCGGATGTTCGTGGCCCCGCCTACTTCCTTAACAAATGCCGGTTTTTGACTTTTTGACTGACTGAAGCTCAGCATCCTTAAGGAGCTCTTTTTATAATGACTCGTTACCCAGGTTTCCATGTTTAATCAGTTTCCATAGTTTGCCAATTGAATTGATCTGTGCGTTTATCTTAGTTTTATATAAATATAAATACAAGCATTCTGAATTGTATCCAACCTTCTATCTCTCTGTCTATTCCTAAAGCTCTGGCCCGGGTCCAGCATTGGCCCTCCACTCACATGGCTTTGAGCAACGGGAGCGTGTTCATTGGTCTAAGCTACAACCACAATGCGACGGAGCGTGGCATGACCGTGTCCCTGGTAGACATGGAAACAGGCGCCACCGTCCTGTCCAGACCCGTGTCCATCAACCAGTCGGAAGGCATTTTGGAGTTCAACTGCACCTGTTTCCTCTATGCGGGGACTTTCAAATTCAAGTTGGAGGAGGACAGCGAGGATGGTGGTCGCAACGCCACCCAGTGGTGGAGCCAGGAGTTGCAGGTCCTGTGGCCCACTTTTCACATTGCTGTGGAAAGGGCCGGCAACCAGAGTTCAGATTCCTTCCAGATAGGGATCTCCACCAATGACAACTTCCAGCCTTGCTTTAGTGGTAGGACATTGTCCCTCTATCTTGAGGTCACTTACCTGGAATACAACCAGATAGGAAGAAACAGCATTGACAAAGTTCGGGGCCGGAGGCGGCGTGAGATCAAAGTGACTCAGTCGCAGCACCTGGAGTGGGACTGCGTCTTCCCCTTCACCGAGCGGGACTTCATCCGCGTGTCCCTCAAGTCCCCGCACTCCCCGCGGGACATCAAAACATCTGGGCCGCTCTATCTGGCCCGCATCTTCTCCTACAAGCTGCTGGTGGACAATGCGTACCGGGCCGGGTGCGAGGGCACCGTGGCCGTGCGCCTGCTCCCCCCGCCCTGCGCCTTCACCAGCGGGAAGGTCCTCCTGTATCGGGAGGCCGGCGCCACGGCGACGGCGGACGAGGGCTCCCCGCCGCTTGCTTTCAACTGGCTCACCCAGGGTGAGAACGAGACCGAGTTCAACTGCTCCGTCTTTGACCCTGGAAGGAATAAGTACTGCTTCCGGTTCCTGCTCAGCTTCAGCCGTTCCCCCAGCCCTGCGTGGACGTGTGTTATTGTGCAGAGGAGTGCAGGTAGGCCTTAAATGTGTGCAGAACCCGTACGTCATTAATGATCAAGGCTTCAAGTGAGGCCTCTATCCAAGTCTCCTCCTGTTTGTTTTCTACAGTCCGCAGTCATAGCACCAGGTAACCCTTTACTGGACACATCACTTTTGCCCAGTGCTATGAATAAGAATGGCCTAATAAATTCTCTCATCTGCCTCACACCACCTGCAGAAATGTGGGGACTCTGGCAATCCTGGAGTGGGTGCAGCGTCAGCTGTGGGGAGGGTGTGAGGGAGCGCTTTCGTGAGTGTCTGACGCCCTCTGGCGGCGGATTGGGGTGCACTGGCATGATAAAGGAGCAGTCCCATTGTTCCCTGGAAGACTGTGCAGGTATGCCCTTTTATTCTTGTCCAGCATAATCTATATACAACCGAATTTCCTTGCTACTCTGGTAGACAGTAATAATATACGTCACTGCATTGAATGAAATTACAATGGGCTTTGCATTAAGCACCAGGAATTACTTGCAATACATAATTGAATTATCTGCATATATATATATATATATATATATATATATAGTTTTGATTTATAATTCCTTTAATAGACACGGATACACAGTATAATTGCTCATCGAATGAAGGCGGGATTGTAAATTATATTTCCCTTTCTTTGACTGCAGCCCCTCTTCCTTCCCTGTCTCCGCTCCCCCCACTCGACTCGGCCTTTGGGGGGAATCTGGTGGTGGTGGCAGGCATCTCCCTGTGCCTGGCAGTGATCCTGGCGACAGTGCTGATCACCGTGTGGCGGAAGGTGTGCTATGCCCCAAAGTGCGGCGCGGGGCGGCGCGGCTCTGTCCATTCGCCCGGCGGCAGGAAGAACTCGGACGAAGCCTCCATCTGTGGCCACAGCCAGCAGCGGCCCAGCTTCTCAGAGAGCCTGCAGGCCGCCCCAGCCACACAGGCGGGCGGGAAGCCACCCGAGCCAGCCGCAGCGGCCAGTCGGCAGAGCCAGCCCCTCCAGCACCCGCAGGACCCGGAAAGGGTGTCTCCCAACGCCCAGAAAATCGTCCCGCCCATATTTGGGTACCGCCTGGCGCACCAGCAGCTGAAGGAGATGAAGAGGAAAGGGCTGAAGGAGACCACTAAGGTCTATCACGTCTCCCAGAGCCCTATTGATGACACCATGTTGGAGACTACTGCCTCCACCTCGGCTGCTCTGACCCCATTGCCCTCAGACAGCCAGGAGGAGGCCAACCTTGGCCGATTTCGAATCAAGTCACCCTTCCTGGAGACACCCAAAATGTCGAAAACCTCAGTGACCCTCCCAGACAGACTCAGCCCTAAAGCAGACTTTTTGCTGAGACCCCCTCCGTCCACGTCGGGCAACGCCCTACGGCACCAGCGCACGGCTGACTGGGTGGAGATGGTGGAGCGCGCTGGGAGCTACCAGAACAATCCCAGTTTCAGGAGGACGTCCAGCTTCCACGAGAGCAAACCGCAAGAGCCTCACCAGCCCTTCAGGGAGAGGAGCATGACCCAAGTGCCATCTCGCCAGCTCCCCGAGGGCAGCTGCAAGACCAGGGTGTGGGACTCGCATTGTGGGCCAGGCGGGGAGAACCAAGGCCCGTCCAGATCCAAGCTGATGTATGGTGGAGGGAATGACAGGCGCCGGCCGTGGGTAGAGGCAGCCACCCGCCCCAAGGACTGGGGACACGACGCCTCAGGAGCACCGTCGGGAACGGAGGAAAGCGACAGACCCGACCCACCCGGTGTCCGGGGGCCCGGTCTCCGGTCGGAGAGGGCCAGCAGAGCCGAGCTTCACTGGAGCAGACGGGGTCCCTCCCCCATCCAGAGGAACATCCTGGCCCGGAAGCTGAGAGAGGCCAACTCATCGGCCACCTACCACCGCCAGCGCAGCTCCACCGTGGCTCAGTCGGACGTCCGGCGGGACAAGTGCAGGAGCCTGCCCCTGTCCGGCGACTATGCCGGCTACCACAGCAGCCACTATGGCCTGACTGAGTCTGAACAGCGCATGATGGACCTGTCTGGGTTCTCAGGGGAGGAGGACAGCATGGAGGTGCTCAGCGGCCATAGGCTCACCTGATAACAAACGCTTTAGGTGTACGCTCTTTAGATCAAACACCCCGGCCACATTCACACCTCAGCGTTCTCAGTATATACTTTGGTAAAAGTGACTCGCCTGGCTTACTGTTTGGTAAAAGTGAATCGCCTGGCTTACCGTTTGGTAAAAGTGACCTGCCTGGCTTACCGTTTGGTAAAAGTGACTCGTCTGGCTTATCGTTTGGTAAAAGTGACTCACCTGGCTTACCGTTTGGTAAAAGTGAGTCATCTAGCCTACCATTTGACTTACCTGCCAAAGTGATGCAAAACAGTTAACTCTTTATACCTCTGTAAAGTGGTGGGAATCACTGCTAACAACTGCTACTGTTGAATCTTTTAATTTTAAGTATTTCAGTGACAAAGCAAGTTATTTCATTAATCTATGTAAGACAACTCGTGTTAAATTACTCTAAAATTGTGAATTTAAAGAAAAATGACAAGGCATTTTAGTAAATTAACTTAGTATGTTGTGTCTTGCCAATTAATTATATTCAGACAAGCAACAGTGAAAACGATGTACAAGTAACGGAGTCATGTAAGTTTGTTCATATGCTGTTTAATTGAAGATTGTTTTATGCAGGAAAACTGTGTCTTACTTCATATGTGCACTCTCATTGTGAGCTACAGTGAAGACAACTCTAATCTAAATATCAAAGCAGAGAGTTCTGTGAAATATATAGAACTACCGGGGGGGTTGGTAAGACCATAGTTTTTCGGTCATGTTTCGGTCCAAAGAGCCTATGAGAGGGGAAAGCATCTACCCCTCGGGCCCAGCTCCACTGCCCAGGCTGTCCATGAAAAGCAGGGGCCTGATCTTCATGGTGGTGTGGCGGAGGGAGTACCATAGGCCCCTCCAGGTTAGCCAAACCACCCCATTGTCATGTTTGCCTTTGTAATCCCCTCCGCGGTAGAACTTCCCATTCAGGTTTGACGCGTGACACCTGTGTCGTAATAAACGAACACAATAAATAATAAGCAAGCCTGTCAAATTTGCGTGTGAAAATAACAAAGATAATGCCTGTAATTGATTATTTTTAATTTGCAGGGGGGCCTGCATTATTTCATGGTATGTTGTAGGTTTCAACAACTGTTTGCATCCATGTCTTCCTGATCGTGTGTGTGTGTTTGTATAAGTGTGTGTGTGTATGTGTGTGTGTTAATAGAAATGGCCCCACCTATTATACCACCAGCCACCCTGGTTCTCCTGTGCACAGTTGCCCTGCAAGTAGCGGTCATTATCCTGGTCCCTGGTGCTGAACTGCATGCTGTTGTGGGAGACTGACCACTGGTCCCCTACACGCCCCCCTCCGGACAGGGCATCCCCAGCCTTCCCGCTGTACTGGCCGAAGTGTAGCCGATACTTGTCCTGGTGGAAAACAGCAGGGGCCGTGTTTCACGCTTTCAAAGGCAAATATTTCGTAACCCACGTGATCTGGAAGAAGGGATACTTCGGGGAAGGGTTTTCATGGTAGGAACTCGCAAGGAAACAGCTTCCCTGACTCACGCCAAATTGCACAAGATTGTGGAGGCATGCAAGCACACCTTTTCATCAGACATTCTGAAGTTCTCGTACATCGCATATTTCTGCTCTCCGTTCCAGTCCATCAAGTCAATCTTTATCAGGTGTTTGCCTGGAAAAGAGAGGTAGTGGTGAGATTTACCGCTACCGAAAGGAAACACTCACAAGCGGGGTCATGGTCATGTGTGACGACTTCGACAGGACACGATACCTTCCTTTAGCAGTGCATGAATGTGTTCGTTCCCCAGCCAGAATTCGTCATTCCTCATTTTAAAATTCCCAAATCCGGCTTTATAATCATCCCAGTCACTTTTTAAAAAAACGATAAAATTTCTACTGTAAAGTCATGACTTGGACATATAATTTCACCAATAGGAAGTAGTGAAGGTATTTCATTAGTTGCAATGCATATATAGGACAAGGAATTAGCGATATGATAATATGCGAACGATGTGCTAACAATAGATCCATACCGGTTAAAATTTACTTTCCCGTTTCGTCTCTGCTGTATAACAGTCCAGCCGCCCCCATCTGACATGTCGCAATACACCAGAAAAGGTTCCGTGGCGGATTGGGGCTTGATTCGGTAGAACCCACTGGCTGGTCCCGTTCTGTCGTAGAGAGCGGCGCAATCTGAAAAGCAGAGTTACTGAGTTGAAGGGTACATCAATTAAACCAAAGAAATTGCATTTGTTATAGCATATTGCTGTAAACCAAAATAAAAGCAGAGCCCAGAGCCAGTCGAGTGAACTCTTAGAAAAAAAGTAGCTATAAATAATAAAGTTTTTCACCGAAGAGGTGAGCTGAGAGCGCAGCATCTTCAGAACTCAGTGAAACGTTGGAGGGACAGCCATTGCAACTGGTGTTTTTTCTATAATTTGTTCTTGCTGTCTGGGCATCACTGGAGATGAACCCCGTGTCCGCTTTGCCACCGCGTATCCCACTCATGGCAGGGAGAGGGGATGAAAGAAGCTAAAGGGAAAACTCGTAACAGGATAATAAGGTTATACCACAAATCACGTTCTCACCGCGATCGTAGACGAGGACATTCCCGGTTGTGCTGGGCAGCGACGTCGACGGCTGCAGCTCCCTAGGGACAGTAGTGGTCAAGTTGTGGCTCGGGGATGAGTGCTCATTGCGCAACCGATGGAAGTAATTATGCGATCGCAGGTGCATCAGCTGCCACGTGCCAATAAACAGTTTGTTTTCTTGAATTCGGATGCTGCGTTTCAACTCCGACACCTCCAGAAGACATTCTTCCTCTGCCTGATTAGTTTACAAGGAACATAAAGTGCTGGTATGTTTACTTTTATTCACACTCCGTTCAACACCATGATAATTATAACGCTTTGGTATAGCCTAATACAGACATCAGACTTGTAATCATTGTAAATAATGGCGACATCATTTATATGAAATACATTATAGCATACATAAGAAATCTTGAGGAATAGTACGTACTGAGAGTCGAGGCTGATATGATGCTGATACGTCGCATACCAAGACGAGTAGTAACATCAGTGACATGTCCCTCATTTTAAGAATTCTTGAGACAAAAAATAATAATACTAATAATCTGTAAAATTCTTCTTAAAAATCTTAAGAATCAATCAATCACCAGGCAGAGATAATTACACGCATTACCAAAGTAAATTTAAAATATGCGATAAATTCGTTACCATAGTCTCACGAGAAAGCTGCGGACTCGATATTCCACTCGTACAGCCAGTCCAGCGCAACTATGTTTTTGATCCCTTTTTTCATCTTTATTTATAGTACCTGATCGTTCCGCATGTTCTTCATTACAGTTTCTGCTCCAGGAGCGGATTTCCCGCCCTGGCATGGGCAACCGGCAGTATTTATGCCTGATATAGTTCATCGCTTTTATTTAATCCTAGATCGCGCTTTAAAACTATGTGGGTCGCATCACAAGTGCGTAAGCAACGTATAGTTAGCAAGAGGGTCGATTATGCATATTGTGATGATTGTTTTTTTTGTTTTTTTGGATCACTACGAGACTCGAACCTGGGCTTTGGAGAGGTCGGAATGTGCACACAAGTTAATTAGTTTGACCACCACCGCTTTATGCCTACACATTGTAATGTCATTGGGGTGTGCACAAAAAGCCCACGAATGCTTTGATGTGATGTCGTCTCATCATTGTGGCGTGTGACATTTCCAACTCAAACTTAAATTGTAAGTTCACGATCAAACCGAGGAGAAATCATATGGCAAAACGATAGAGGACGAAGGCAGTTCGCTTTGAGGCGCTTCTGGAAGTTCAAAACCGCTACGTCTGCAGAGCTGAGCTGGGGAGGAATTGTGGTAGGAAGAAGGAAAATACGCTTATCAACCTTTGAACCGGTTTCCTCCGCAAATTCAAAAGGAGTCACAAGACAACGGAGAAGTTACGGGAAGTACGCGGACTGGATAGTGTAGTTTACTCGTTTTAAAATGAAAAGCCGATACATTCGCTGGGTTTAGGACTTTCCGAAAAGAAAAAACCGACGACAGCAACAAAAATCTGAGCAGCGATCAACTTCCAACCCCTGGCTGAGACTGGTATGTTTGGTATGGTTCTTGCGCTTTGAAACTTTTCCATTACGACCGTTTATATTTTTACTGGTTCAGTAAAAAAAAAAAAAAAAAAATTTCAGCAAATCGCTGCAGATTACACAATATGCTCGTAATTCCATGTTGCTAAACGCCAAAAAGAGACGCAAAATGCAACTATGTTTCTCAGAAAACGTGTTCAACAAGAATTCGGAACTGCATCACAAGGCAACTTTAGCGCTAAGTTGATACATCTGGACTTTATTAAATGACATTAAGTCAGTTTTAACCAATAAGCAACAATGGACAGATCGTTGAAGTTAAGTGTTCTCAAGTCATGAATATCATATTATTATTATTATTATTATTATTATTATTATTGTTGTTGTTGTTGTTGTTGTTGTTGTTGTTGTTATATATTTTTTCCGTTTTATAGAGAAAACGAAGTTGGTCATTATCATACAATTCAACAGGCTGGAAATCCTTATTATGAATCTGCTAACTGTAATTGATTATCCTGGTACAGAGAATAAAGTCTATAAAAAGCTGCTTTCGAAAAGGTTAAGCGCACCTTCTTAGTGCTTGTATGTGTCCTGGAGAACAACATGTGATTGCGCCACAATGCTGCTGCTGCTGAATCAGCAGTGTTTGCATTCTACCCCTGTGTCCTCTGTGTGTCTCTACCTTGTTTTCAGTTTAACAGATTAACAGATTTTTCAACGTCTCCTTGGCTACTCCTTCTCCTTTCTGAAGTAGAAGGAAGAGGAGGTCCGTGGATATCATGTCATCTGTGCTGTTCAATCCAGGGTCAGATTCCAAGGAAGTTAATGGGTGAGTTAACAACTTCTGCAGTGCTAAGTGTGTGATGTTAAAGAGTTTCTACCTCAATTAACTATTCCTTTGCTGTATACGGTAGTGTTTACTGTATGTGTCATTTTATATGAGCAATATAAAGGCTTTCCCGTCAGAGAATCACCGGGGCACTGATATATGGGAAGGCACTGCATTATTTACATAATGGGAAGAGGGCCGTGTTGAAAGCCCTACGCTACACCGGTGTCATAGAGCATCTGCTTGTCCCCCCCATGCCAGTGCACCACACATCCGTGCAGGTGACCCCAGGGATATATCCATGATGTTAGCTGTACTACTATTTGGGAAAATCGTCAGGAGACGCTCTTCAAGCCGAGAATAGCCCCGCCTGTTTAAACCCCTCCCCGTCTGGGCGGTGTTCAGCCAGTCCTGCTTCCCCGGTCACGACTGGCGAGAGGCAAGAGCTAGATTCAAACCCGCAAACTCCAGCTCTTAGTCTGCACTCAGACGAGGGACTTTTACTGACTGGCTCGTCCCAAGTCAACTTGAGCATAGGATTACCAGCACAGGTACAGCTTTCAACTGGCATTAGGGTAAAATTTTGGGGGGAATAAACAGAGGCTCTCTGACACTTTGTGCTATACAGGGTTTTCCAACAAATATAGGGTTTTCCAAAATATAAAGAGCTGCGCTTATAAAGTGTGTGTGTGTGTGTGTGTATATATGTATATATATGTGTGTATATATATATATATATATATATAATTTTATTTTTTAAATGCAATGCTAACTGTTCTTCTCGGTCTGCTGGTGCTTTCTCTCATGTTTCCTCCATCTTAAGCGTTAGCACCGAAGGACAGTCGGAGGCCAGCATTCAGATTGATGATGGCAAGGAGGCGAGCATTCAACCCGACACCATGTATCAGTGAGTCCTGCTGTGTGACCCCCCCCCCGCTGTAGCAGTAAACCTGAATTTGAACTTTTTCTTCTATATGAATGTCTGGCATGACAAATTTATTAAAAAAACGTAGGTATGGCTGCCATGAATGCACTTTGACATGAATGGAAGATTTCTTGAAAGCCATCCCCTTGTAGGTCATAGTAATGTTTTAACTTTTTTTTTAACCCCCCACCCCCTCATTTCCTTGGTTTGCAGTCAAATCCGAAAGCAGATCGCCCCATTTGTGATGTCCTTTGGTTTTCGGTGAGTGTCCTGAAGCCCTCCGTCTATTCCTCTTTTTCTGTCCTGCTAAAATAAGGCTCTGCACGCAGTCTTGGAACACATTTCAGAAACTGGACTGCGTGCCTTATTCCCTGTGTAGATGCCAGTGGGTTGCATGGTATACATCCTGTGTGTGGTGTGGTTTCTTGGCAGAGTGTTTGGTGTGGTGCTCATCGTGGTGGACATCGTCCTGGTAATCGTGGACCTGTCCATGCCGTCCCGCAGCCCCGAGGTGGGGCGCGCCCTGGAGGCAGTGTCGTTGGCCATATCCTTCTTTTTCCTGGTAGACGTGATTCTCAGGGTCTACGTGGAGGGGTGAGTTAGGGTGCAAACATTTCCTTCGCAAACAGGAATCGCTGACAGGAAACTGCTAGTCGGGCCCCGTTATGTTACGGATATGTGTTATGAATTCACACACATTAAGCTCTGGTTGATTTATTTTCATCGAGGGTGAGTACTCTGTGAAAAGTGTCATTCCCTGTCTGCCTTCCAGGCTCAAAGAGTACTTCAGTTCCAAGCTGAACATCGCTGATGCCTGCGTTGTTCTCCTCACTCTCATTGTCACCATGATCTACGCGTTCAGCGACCTGTCGGGGGCTGAGCTCATTCCCAGGTACCAACATACAGGCTGCCCTCCTCATGGGCATCGCTTGGTTTGTGTCAGCGGACTGCTTGCATATTGATCTGTGTATGGGCAACGTTGTCTGTGCCTGCCCTCCCACCTGTTGCTCTGTGGCTGGGTCGGTCCAGCACTAACGAACGCTGTTTGTTTTAACAAACTATATGCTAGCCTCTCCCACACGGGAAGTTCAGTGCTAATTGTTCGTTAACATGTCTGTCATGACAAGACCGGTAGCCTGCAGGCACCCACAAAGACAGTAGAAGTCCCTGTTTACCTGTAGCCAACTACGTTGACTTAAGCCAACCCTAACCCTGGGCCTGCACTATGTCCATCTGTGCCGCCACTCAAAACGTCCAGTCGAAGTCGGGCAGCTCTTTGTGGTCAAGTGTGAGGATTGAGATGTGAATCAGCGGCCTCTGACGAGCCTCTTTTGATGCCGTACCGTATTGTGAAATCCCATTGGCTCTGACATTTCCTTCCTTGTGTCTCCTCATTGGTCTGTGTCCTGCCATGTTTTCACAGGATGGTGTCCTTCCTGAGGGCACTGAGGATTCTAATCCTGGTGCGCATCTTCAGGCTTGCCGCCCAGAAGAAGGAACTGGAAAAGGTCACCAGGAGAATGGTAAGACCCTGTGTGGAGGCCGGCACAGCCTCCGGGCTCGACCAGTTGCAGTGTGGGGGGGTGGGGCTTTGATACTTCTGAACCTGGCCTGGCTTTCAAAGTAAAACTTCCTCTTTTTCCCTTTATTTTCACTAATCATCTACATGGGCATCAATAGAGTAACTCCTGACTGCGTTGCTTTGCGGTATCTACTCAGGTGTCAGAAAACAAAAGACGGTACCGGAAGGATGGGTTTGATCTGGACCTTACTTACGTCACAGGTACTCCGGGCTGCTTGTTCGTTGTCAGAACTGTACTACTTCTGTTCTTATTGCGAACTTTGCGGATCCTTAGTCCTGTCACTGGAATGTTCACAAATGTTCCACTCTTCCGTCCTAGACCGGATCATTGCCATGTCATTCCCATCGACTGGGAAACAGTCCTTCTATAGGAACCCCATCAAAGTAAGAGGTCTCACATGCATGAAAGGGAATGTCATTGGAGTGTCATTTTGCTTTGTCCATTTGATATTGACCAGAATAAAAGCCAAATGGGGCCTGATTAGCCTATAAATAGATGATTTACCCAGAGTTTGGCATGGTTTCAGTTCACAAAGGGTCAGTTAATAAACTCAAGAAAGCAAGAAGAAAGGTGTAATCCGTCGCAAATTAAAATCCCTGCTTATGTGGTGGGCTTACGTGTTTTCATCCTAATTTTCAACGCTATATTCCGTCTTACTGTTTCTTTCAGGAGGTGGCGAGGTTCCTGGACACGAAACACGAGGGTCACTACAAGGTTTACAATCTCTGCAGTAAGTGAGACACAATCTCTCTTATGTCCTTGGGTGTCGGAATACATTTTTCAGAGGAAATTAATCCTGAGGACGTTTTGGGGGTTCAGTGCCAGAGTATGGATTACGGGAATTGTATTTGGATTCCGAATCTCTGCTACAGGGTCTCAAAAAAATTTTCACCGCTACAGTCCATCCTCTCCCCTCTCGAATTGGGGACGTGACGGCATCCAACAAAATCAGTGTGATTAGATATAAACTTAGCTAGAAAAATGCAGATCGACAGCGCCATAACCAAACCTAGTTTATGGGCCTATTGGATCTGTTGTTCCCCTGAAAGCCGCTAAGATGACAGAAACACTAGTATCAGCCTCTTTGTGAACTTTTTTCCCCCTCTCTTGCAACTGACTAAAGTGACCACACAGATACGCAACTGTGTCCAGACATTTTAAAACAGACGTAGGCAGACATATGTAATGTAATGTATATGCAGACATATAAACAAAAAATGTGTTTGTTTATTTTTAACACTATTAACTCCGCTGTGGCATGCTAAAATAACAGGGGTTCCCCACAGTGGATGGGGTGTTTATTAACCCTCTGCAGTTGATGGCCTAAAACGGCAAGAAATTCAGTCGTCCAAGAGACAAATTAATAACAAGTACCAATCAAAACCGAAAACCTACTGTCTTGGATAATACTCTAGTGCAACCGGTTATGAGCTGACCTTGCAATCAGTACATTGCAGGCTCAAAACCGGGGCACTGCTCTTGTACCCTACCACTGCTTTAATCAAAAAAATCCAGCTCTATAAGTAAAGTGTAATTTTTGAGACTTTCTCTCTATACAGATATATAATTGTTGTTGTATGGGTAATTTCAAATTAAGGGCGCAACACACACAAGTAGAGATGTACTACTATGAAAGCTCAAATGTTTGTTTTTGCATTATTTGTCCAGGCGAGAAAGGCTACGATCCCCAGTTCTTCCATTACCAGGTCGAGCGAGTGTTTATTGATGACCACAATGTGCCCTCTCTAGAGTGAGTACCTGGGATGTCACTTTCTTCCAGATTCCAAGTGGTCCTGGTGCGACCACGCCGGCCAGGCAACTGGGAGAAATGCATGCAAGGTGCAGGGTTGTGGTCGAGCCGTGGTCGAGCCTTGGTCGAGCCGCGGTCAAATCGTGCCTCAGTTCCTGACCTTCCTCTGCTCTTTTCCACAGGGACATGCTGAAGTACGCTGCCAGCGTGAGGGAGTGGATGGCTGCGGACTCCAGGAACGTCATTGCTATCCACTGCAAAGGAGGAAAAGGTGACCACAGGTCACTGTGTTGACCTCACGGCATTCTATTTATTCATATTTGTTAGTGCAAGCTGAGAGAAGCCCTGCTGATTGGCCAACACCCAGCCCGGCGCCCCAGCCCAGCGGTGACGCTGTGCTCTCCCGTTTACAGACACTTAGAAGGCTGATTAAGTAATGATGTCATGTGTTTGTTTTCCTTCTTTTTTTGGTGAAAATGGAAACAAAAAATAATAATAAAATCTCCACCAATCCTAGTTGGCTCAAATCCAGCGCTCTACATCTTGTGTGCTCCCAGTCACAACCAGCAAATTTGAACCTGCAAAATCCAGCTCATAGGTCTCAGTCTGTGCTCAGATAAGCCCCTTTACCGATTTAGCCACTCAGGGGGCCAGGTGGAAATACTTTTGAAAAGATTTTTTTAATCTGATTGACTCTGCAAGTTCCTGGCCTGAGCTGGGTCACCACTTTCTACAGGGTTTTTGGGAGTTTCTTCTGCGTCACTGGTTTCCCATTATGTAGCCTCACTGCATATGGATATGGCAGGGAAAGTAGGTACCATTTTCTGGGTAACGGCAGGTGGGGGGGTGCGGAAGGTGCAGAAACTCGTAAAGTTCCAGATTTTAGTCCAGATTGCGTGAACGAATTGTAATAATAATGGTAATTGAAATTGGTTGAATCGAAGCGGTGCCTTTTTGTTATAACATCATTTGATATTGAGGATGAATATTACTTGCATGGTATGTTGAAGGCTGATCACTGATCTCTGATCTCTGACATGTTTTTCAGGACGCACTGGCACTATGGTGTGCACCTGGCTGATTGACAGTGACCAGTTCGAAAGTGCCCAGGTAGCGTCTACATGCCATTCCCCTTTTTGGGAATTTCAGTTTTGTTGGTTAGTGACATGTTAGGGACATATTTTATCGCTAATATAATCTTCTTCAATCACACCACACACATGTATCTTCAGTTCTTCAATCTTCTTAACATTGGTGGCGGGAAATATACTTTTTAGTAGGAGTAGTAGGGACCAACAGGACCTCCTTTATCAAGCTGTACATGGTCAGCCAGCAAATTGACCTTCATACTGCCATGGCCAGTACAATGTACAGTGGACGTTGCCTCGTGGGTGTGGTGTGTCCAGCCAACCCTTCCAGCAAGCATAGTGGAATTTTTCCTCCATTCTGTCTCTGTGATGTCAGTGTGATTTTTCCGTTTTCTGGTCTTGCAGGACAGTTTAGATTTCTTTGGGGAGAGAAGGACGGACAAAAGCATGAGCTCTAAGTTTCAGGGAGTGGAGACGCCCTCGCAGGTAATGAGTGGGGAAATAACCCGCCCCATCCTCTCTCCAAGCATGGGAATGTGTATCATAGCTGCTTAAGCACCATAAGAGTAGTCTCGATGAACAATGCTTAATTTCTTACTTGGACATTAACACGTTGTGTTGGCTGCAAATGCATACAAAACTAAATGAAATGGTATGAAAAAACGATGGCAGCAAAGTAGATTTATTTTCCCTATTTTATTTTTTGCAGAGCAGGTATGTGGGGTACTATGAGATCATGAAAAACAAATACGACCGACAGCTGCCCCCAGAGAAGAGCCTTAAAATAAGGAGTATTCGAATCCACTCCATACTGGGTAGGAGACGCTCTGTAAGCAGCATTGCCCAAAAATCAGTAACGTTGAGAACCTCAATCCTTAGAAATGCTGGCATCTACTGCCAGGTACCTGCTAACCTGTTAGTTTAAATGCAGTGGGCAATGAAGTGGATTAAATGTTGGAGTAAAGCACAATACAGGCATGTGTTCATATTTTACTAGCTGTGTGATTAAACCAAATGCCTGTAGGTTTTCATCCCTGACCTATCTTTCCAGGTGTGGGAAAAGGTAATGGCAGCGACCTGAGGGTGAAGATCATAGTGAAGAAGGAGACGGTGTTCCAGTGTGTGTGCGCCAAACAAGAGAATTGCACGGTATGACGGAAGAGCCGTTGGCTGGGTCGCTGTGTACAGCACATCACTGGATCAAGTGCAACCCATGTTGTCGGTCGGTCGGTCGGTCACTTGCAGTCCAATGTTTGTTCGTTATTTTTAAACTGGTCTCAAATTTGGTATTTGTGGTGGTTTGTGTTCTGGTGAATGGAGAAAAATGTCTTGTGTGTTGACCAATCGGCCTTTATTTTACCTCGCGGTTATTTTTTTCAGTAGTCCTTTGGCCATGATGACTTATGTTTGCTGTTTCCTCTCACTCCCCTCACAGCTGTTTCCAGATGCTGGCAACAATGCCGTGGTCATCAGTTTACAGGAGGGTCCTGTCGTTAGTGGAGATGTAAAGGTCATGTTTGAGTCCAGCGCAGTGAGTGTCCCTAATCTGAAACGATGCTACTTTCGTACAGGGGGGAAGTATTTTGCGGCGACCGGATTTGTACTGCATGGATCGGACCGCCTAGCTGGATTCCCATCACTACTGCTTTTTATAGAGGAACGCCGATTTAGACAGTCCTCTCCCCTTCTCTTTCCTCCACTGTGTTTCCCATGTAATCACTGGGTTCATTTACTAATCTTTCCATTCACCTAGGGTCTTCCAAAAGGATATGAAGACTGCCCTTTCTACTTCTGGTTTAACACCTCATTTGTGGAAAACAACAGGTATGTCTTCTCCTTGTGTCTCACAGGGTCACACGGTCTATTGCTGTAAGTTTTGCACACAAGCATAGAATGGTATTGAAATCTGTTAGCATTAGGAAATGCTTGGGCTAACCTTCACTAAAAATACATTACTTGTTCTTTTCGTCAGTGCTCTTTATTTGAAAGCCAAATGTTGTTATAGCTGTTCACAGCCCTCCCCTGACTTCACTCTGCCACCAACAGGCTGTTCTTGCCCAGGGATGAGCTAGACAACCCACATAAACCCAAGACCTGGGACATCTACAAGGAGGACTTTGGTGTGACCCTGTCCTTTGGCGATGTGTAATCTCCTGCCTCTGCCCCCAGGACGACCGCAGGGTCCTTCGGGAGTTCTACAGTATCAGAGCGATGACATCTCACTCGGTTCTTAATCAAAACTGTTTTATGTTTGAGTTATTTGTTCTACATTTTTATTTTGTATTTGGATTGTTCTGCGAACAGGGAATATTTTGACAAATGGCACATGTTAGATAGCTGTTATATTCACTGTAGCCTTGTTGTTAGGGGACATTTTTTTCTGCACAGCATTCAAGACTCCAGGTACTCTATGGATGGAACCGAAGGGTGCTGTGACACAGTGTGCACTACTGGAATGGTAAACTTACAAAGCCACTGTTCATTTGTTAATTTTCTATTATCCAACACTACATGGAAGTGATGATTGCTTGAATAAATTACCATCCATTTTATGCACATGCCCTTGTCTGTTCCAACTACTGTTAAGTGCTCTGTTTAAAAAAATCTAGAAAAAAGTGATCTAGAAATTCCATTTAATTTGGCTGAAGTTTTTTTGTAAATATAAAAAGGAATTTAAAACTTCCATGAATTTAGGAGATAGACGTTGCTTTTTCCCCATTTATATGATCTAACAAAGGATATCAGAAAATTAAAATGTGATTATATGCTATGAAGATTGTTCACGGTCCCATCGACAGTACGAATAAATTAAAAGAGGTCAATGTGGGCCAATCAGAGTCCCTTGGAAAAGATATGCAAAATCATTCGGTGGAAAAGCCTCTCCAAGCTTGACTCCTAGAGGAAGGAAATGGGAAAACGTGAGCTGTTTTCTTTAATACTGTGAGTGAACCTATTATGTGAACACTAGTGGGCGCTGTTTTCTTTCGTAATGCTGTGAGTGAACAATTGATACGAACACAAGTGGACACATCTTTAGAAAAGTCTGTGATTTAAGAAATGTATCCATCGTTTAATTTTTTGCCGTATGGTTTTTTTTTTGTTTTCCACAAAATTAATCACAACTCATCTATATGACCATATAGAGTAAAGCGTGTTCATTTAAACTGCACGGATTGGTAAAATACCGACTTGCAGATCCAGAGATAGCCTGAGACATTAATAAATTAGGCTGGATTAGAGAGGAAACAGGAAAACCTGCGATCCGTGTCTGATTAGAACATTCAGTATTGGCTCCTGGGAAGGGTAGCCAAGGGTGTGACCACGTGCATCTTTTATTCCTCAAATATGAATCTATCTGCCTTGCTCCTGGCTCGCTCCCTTCTTCTGTAAAATAAAAAAATATTGTACAGGAGGGAATCGGGCTGTTTGCTAGAAAAGGAAAGCATAACACGAGTCTGCGCAGCAGCTTACAATTGGTACATGGGGACGCTTGTGTTTTTATAGCTTAGTTAAGGTGAATCTGCATAAAAGAGTGGGATAGTGCATCAGAACAGAGAGCAAGGAAGCTTGAGAAAAGAAAACCAAAAACTAAATAAACGATACTGGGAAGGGTGGGGGAAAACAATGGGAAATATAGTTGCAAGCAACAATGGGCGGGTTCCTCCACCTCCTCATCCTCCTCCCATTGTCCATCATGGTCACAGAGTCACGTTGACCCCCATCCATCAGCTGTTTGGAAGCCTATCTGAATCTGTAAACTTTCCGTGCCCAACTAAACTTTGAAAACTTTCGAAAATTTGGTACGGTCTGATTGGTCAAAATCTTCGACCAATCAAATCACTCAATTTTCTCGACCAATCAGATCGCTTCTAATATTTAAATCTTATTTCACCAGTTTAAATTATCATAAATTGTGCATTTTTTATTAATTAAATCTTCCACAATCAGAAGGAACATTCAATTACACAGGAACTATGCAACAAACTTACAATATTCTTTTATCACAAATTTCATGTGTAGCTGGGATACGGACATGGCTGCCGAAGTATGCCATGTCGAAGCAAACTTTATGTTATGTACAAGGAAAGTACCCAAATGGTTTAATACAAACGCAGATAGAAATTAGATAGGTCCTTCGGGAGTTCTGCAGTATCGACGGATGACACCATAATGAGCATTTGTACTCCACACTGATCTTGCGTACTGTAACTGTGGATTGTAATATAACTATCCTGCATATGTGTATGTATCCTAGATGTATCCTTGCACTTTTCACTCTCCATCTCAAATCGCAAGCACAGCTTTGATCAAGTACATCACTGAAGCAGGGCCAGTGCATATTCATTACTTCCTCTGTGCTTCCTATCGCATTTAACGACTTTTTAACTTCTGTTCAGAATAGGGTTGCAGATAGTTAGACAGTTTAGAGTGTATGCCCAGGCCTGTCTCCATTCTATCATATTATCCATTGGTTTGTTTCTGGATGAAAGGAGTTGCTCCGGTTTTTTGTTAACCATTGTACAATGGTATCTTTAAATATCACGCGGAAACTAGATTTTTTCTACTTATTCAGTATTGGTGATTATTATTCAGTATTGGTGATTACTCTTCAGTATTGGTGATTATTATTCAGTATTG
This sequence comes from Hiodon alosoides, assembly GCA_025775065.1. Taxonomy (NCBI): domain Eukaryota; kingdom Metazoa; phylum Chordata; class Actinopteri; order Hiodontiformes; family Hiodontidae; genus Hiodon; species Hiodon alosoides. The sequence goes on along the minus strand of JAOYSI010000003.1, from coordinate 786,353 downwards.
GTTTTACTAACTGTGCTCGTGAGGGGAAATTCCACTGGGCATATCAGCCCAGGGAATGGCTGAATTCAGTAGTGCAATCAATGACAGATAAGCACAGGGCTGGGGAAAACCGGCTTCTCATAGAATTTAGAAACTTGGCACAAACTTTCACACAGGAACCGTTAAAAAAAAAAAAAACTTAATTGATTCAAGCTATAACGGATAACTCGCCGAAGAACCATACGATTACACTTAAAATGAATCTATATAAGACACAACATTTTATCATTTTATTGTACAAGTTGACTTGTATATCCCGATAGGAACATCATATAAAATTATTCATACACTTGTTATTGTAAAAAAGAAATGGTTTTATCGAACTCTTGCGGACGTTGTACTCGAAGATCTCCAGAGTGGCAGGTTTGCTTTGACAGCCTGGCAGCCGCTGTCGGAGTCCGAGAAGGAATTTGATTGGTTTCATGTAGTTACGTCATGAAGTTTAGTCATTGTGCCACATACTCCTAAAAATTACCAACATAGTTCATAACATCGGTGAGTGTTCTGTTTGATTTATTATATTTGGTATTATAATTAATGATCTGTTTATGTATTTAGAGAAACAAATATAACTGCCAAGTGATATGCTTTAAGACATTAATTAGAAAGCAAGCATAACTTTTTAGGTCGCTCGCTTCTCACAATACAAAGAACTCCCACTGTTTTTGCTTCGCTTTTTATTTCGCGTTTTGGCTCGGTAAAATAACTACCTATAAGCTGAACTTTTCTCATGATTCTTGAATATTTTTTGTCACTAAACAGTTATTTCTAAAAGGTATTTATGGTCGATCGGTTAGCTAGCTATAATCTAGTTTTGTCCTTTTTTTGACAGCTGTGTACATTCCACATTAGGTAGCTAATATATCTACCGTCTATGTGGCTACGTATCCAGATGTGTTCTTTGTCAAAATGGCTATTTATAACGTTGTTCCTACTTATTACTTTAAGCAACGATAACTTATTGCGTTTCAATCGACTAAGGTAGAAAATAATCTTTAATTACGTATGCCAAATAGCATGCACCGTCCTAGAAGGCACTTAATGAAAACATTAGAAATGTATGACCCCAATTGCTAGTAAGTTTCGAACGTGCGCTTTTTAAACCAAGACACGTTTTAACGTATTCCTGCGAGTTTATTTATCGACCAATTTTCTTGGGTCGCTGTAGGCAGCCATGTCGAAGGACTCGTTGGCCGAAGCTGGGCTTCACTACGATGAGCTCAACAAGCTTCGATTGCTGGACCCTGACGTGGCCCAGAAGACCGTGGATCTCAGGGAGGAATGCAAGGAGTTTGTGGACAGTAGGTTTTGCTGGAGATACCGGAGCTTCAACTTCTACCAAATATAAACTTGCCTTATAGAACACCACTTTTGTAATTGCCGATCCATTCAAACAGTAGTATATACGTATGTTGTACATGAAGGCAGTTTATACCCATTTAAATTAGTGTATTATAAATTTACAGAAATTGGCCAGTTTCAGAAGATTGTGGGTGGGCTAATAGAGATGGTGGATGGCCTGGCAAAGGAAGCAGAGACAGAGAAGATAAAGGTATGGCCCCAGCAAGGTTATTTCTGTTTTAACTTTTAAAATTAGTTTTGGCTTCTGTACTATTTTAGGCTCATATTTTATTTACAGTTTCAGTTTAGGATTTAAGGTTCCGGACCATTACTTTTTTAGTTTTAATTTTGGAGACCCATTCCATTTCCAGTTTCAGTTCATAATTATATTTACTTTCTATTTTACGTTAAAAGAAACGTTAAATAATTACTTTAATAAGGTTTTCTGAACCCTGCGATTCAAAGATCAGTGGTTTGAATTCAGTTAATGTCATTTACCAGGGAGGTAGTTGGCTGGGTGTAGCTTTCAGTGTGTTTAAACAGACAGGTGGTTCGAAGGCAACTAGGATTGGAGGAGACTAGTCATACTTCCTCACCCCACCCATGTGTGGTGGTGGGAGTCGTGGCGACGAGCCAAGATGCATTAACACAATTGACGATTCCAAATTTGGACGTCAATATGACTCTAAATTTATAACACGAAAAGAGAAAATAAGAGATCATCTGGCGTAGTTTGTGACATTTGTGTAAGAAAAAATGGAATAAAATACTGGTAATGAGGACCCATTTAAAGATTGAATATCCATTTACCAGCATCTGTGTGACGTGTACTGTCCCTTTTAAGGCTATTGGAGCCAGGAACCTGCTGAAGTCAGTGGCTAAGCAGAGGGAGACCCAGCAGCAGCAGCTCAGGACTCTGATTGCAGAGAAGAAGATGCAGCTAGAGAGGTAAGACTGAAGACAACAGGAACACAGGGCACCACAATTTATTGGGAGAGAATAAAAAATACTTACTGATTTACTGTGCATTATTTGATGCCATCCAGACTTCTGAACTGGATATCAAACAGCATTAGCTCTTGCCTCTCTATAAGGCTCTCTAGATTAGAATACCATTTCACTGAATCTTAGATGGAAGTTTTGCACTGAATCTTAGATGCAAGTTTAATTAAAAATTTAGACCACCATAAATACTACCAAGCCAGTCCACAAGGACAAGGGCAACTTATTGTCTCTGTTTGATCTCTGGCAGGTACCGGATTGAGTACGAGGCTTTGTCCAAAGTGGAGGCTGAGCAGAATGAATTCATTGACAAATTCAGTCTCCAGAAATGAGAGTGCGGTGAGGAAGTGCCTGCTTGGGCTCGGGTTCAAGATTCCGGGGGAACCTTTGGGGAACACCATACACCTGACACTGAAACGCAGAGTGAATCCTGCTCTACAAGCCGTTACCTGAGTGCAGAAAAGCGTTGTTACCTTGACTGATGCCGGACAGAGAACGCGATCTGCCCACATCAGCATGAAGGCAACAAGTGTTTGTACTCTATAAGGGCAGAGCAAATGTCTATCAATGGCCAGTGTTATTCTCAAACAGGTTTTTGATGCTTTAATAGTTATAACAGGATATACAGTGCTGTTTTATAAATAACCTGTCACACAGCTTGCTGGAGAATTGTAAGAAATTTGTTATTTATATAGCGATGAATGCATGTTATTTATAGTATTTATACTGAATAAACCTTAAATTTGTGTAGTAGTTGTGTGCTTATTTTTTTTTTTTTTAACCAATAAACAATGTAAAGAAAATTGTTTAATTGTACTGTAATAATAAAAGTAATTTTTCAATACTGTGGACTCATAAACCCACGTGTGCAGTAATACAGGTTTGGCATTGGGATCAGATTAAAAGCAACCTGTTAGTGTTTTTTAAGGTGCCTTTAAATATTATTTAAGGCATGCTTTATACATTTAACATTTACATTTATTTAAATTTTTTGGCATTTAGCACACTCTTATTCGGAGCGATGTACAAAAGTGCTGTAGTTTTAGGGTTCAAGTGAAATACAAAACTGAGCTATCTTGCCCTATTGACAATGACTGAGAGCAGGTATAAGACTAATGCTGCAAAGAGATAATATATCAATAAATATGCTTAACCAACACAAAATCTACCCATCATAACCTATGCCTAAACATCAAAATAAGTAAACAACAAAAGTAATCTAAGCATCAATATTAAAACATGAGCATCCTCCTGGAGGAGGGGTTTCAGGACAGGTATTGACGGAAGAGGTACATTTTCAGTTTCCTCTTGAAGATGATGTAGACCTCACATTGTCTGATGTCCTCAGGAAGGGCGTTCCACCATGTCGGTGCAAGTGCTGAGAAGAGTTGGTCGGGCGATGTTCGCATCCGTAGGGGAGGGACCACTAGGCGTCTGGCAGTGGAAGATCCCAAGGATCTGGTGGGATTGTACGCCGAGATTAGCGTGCGGAGGTGGCCAGGAGCTGATCCAGTGGTAGTTTGGTGAGTGAGGATGAGGATCTTGTGGTGGATCCCAGCAGCAACAGGGAGCCAGCGGAGTTTGATGAGGAGGGGGTTGGCATGAGTGAACTTCCTTTGATTGAAAATAATACATGTTATTTTCAATGCTCAATTAGATTTCCATGTTTGCAGACAGAGCCCAGCCCTCAGTTTCCACCTGCTCTCCTCAGGCTGACCACTGCGGATTGACTACAGACACAATCAATCACCCCCTGTGACGTTTCCAGGCTGGGATAGGGCACACCGCCTGATTAGGAACATTTAGCAAATCTGGCCCATTTTCCCATAACTTTTGTTGTAGTTCCACACTAGACAACTTTTGCTTACTGTGTATGTTATAAGAATGAAAAATTAACCAGAAATCAACCAGTGATTTTAAAGGTTATACCGCCTTCATCTAAAGTCAGTAATGAACATATCACAGTATATACTTGATTATTATTTGCTTAGCACACTGTTCTATTCACCTTTTAAAGATAATATTTAACTTATACAGAGTATATTCCATACTAATGACTCAATTGAGGTAAAGTACCTTGGGATTTCAACCTCTGATCTTCTCCGACACTATAATACCATTACCAAGACTTAATTGAATTATTCTGTCTCTTGTGGAGAACTATGGTCAGTAAATAAACTTAAGTATCACATTTAAAAGTCCAGTTCGCTAACCACAAGTTCATATTGCTGATAAATAAATTAGAAATCGTACCTGTACATAGTGGTTGATTCATCCACAAGCATTTTCAAAAATTGTTATTCGAAAGTTCTACTTTTTGGAGTGTTTGTCCGCAACATTAGTTATTGACAAAGATACAATTTTATAGTCCTCCCGATTTACACATTACACACCAAAAGTCTGCATCTCCCACAGTACAACGACAAATGCACATATGCTCGCCTCGAAGGTGAAGCGGTTGTCTCTGAAATACTCTGGAGAATGGTGATGCCCACCATGACGTTCTCCGGGTCAAGATTACAGTGTAAGTGCAGCACATCGAGATTCATTCAGTTGTTAAACAGACAAGGTGTCCAGAGCTGCATATTTCATGCTCAAAGGGTGACAGGACCTCTGCGTTGATGGGCTAGGGACATCAAAGCGAGTTCCAATACTAAACAAGGGGTAAAACTTCCACATCGATCTGGAACGTGGAAGTTTTGCGAAGTTTACTTGGCTGAAGAATGACTTGTCCAGTCTATGTTTTTTGTTTTTGTCTCCCCCTTCTGGTAGTGTTTATGTGCTACAGTTCGTGTGATATTGATTTGAGGTTTTATAGTCGAACGTTTGAATTAATCTTGGCATCAGTCTCAGTCTTCATTCATCCATGCCTTTGGTAGCAGATGCGCAATTTATAGAGTGTTATTCTGTAGTAATCTGTGGTTATTACTCAAAGCTGAAGTTGATACATGGCAGGTATTTTTGGAATGATTAATGTAATTTCAGTAGCCTACATATGCTAATGCCATACACTGTAATAATTCACGATTAGTAGATGCTGTAGTAAATGTGTGAAAGCAGATATATTTTTTCCGGATGTTAAAGATGCCACTTTGTACAGCCAATGCATTTATCAGTCATGGCTGCATAACTGTTATTGTTGTTATAGGCTAAATAATATGTATTTTTAATTGGGAATATAGACCCCATAAACGCAGCCATTTCCAACTGACACCAATTGAGCTCTGAGAACGCCCAAACACTCAGACACGACAGGCGCTCAGACACGACTGACACTCCGGCGGTAACTGTACTACTCCAGAATCGACGACGAAGCTGGACTGGTATGCATGTGACATGCGGAATGTTTTTTGTTTTTTTTTGCCACCCTCTCAGGGCCAATGTTTCTACGCTGCCCACTTTATAACAGGGCCGGATCCAGATAATTTTCAAGTGGGGGCACAGGGCGGAACCCAAAAGCAACTAGTCGAAGCGAAAAGTGACTGACAATCACTAAGAGCCAATGAAAATTTGGGGGGCACAGGGGGTGGCCAATTTGATCACAAGGGGGGCGTGCCATGGAACCACGGAAGATCCGCGCCTGCTTTATAATTGTACAATTGACACAGGGGACCCTCTATCTACAACCTATTAAACTATACCCTTCAGAACACCTAACTTTTAATGTTATTAACCAACAACTTCACTAGGCGGTTCCAGAGAAGAATCCAGAGAAACCATCAATCTCTTAGCCATACGAAAAAAGTATGCCAACTTCCCAGATCCCTACCCTAATAACTCTTTGTACTTTCTGTTGGTTTTATCTGATCTCGGAAAAATCCTTAATTAGATTCCACCGTGACAAATTACTGGTTCCCGCTAAACCTTAAAGTCAAGCCATACTGGAGTCTGCTGGATCAACACCGGAGTTAGAACTGGAAAACACTGCCATATCAAAGCAGTGAAAATCTGTTACTTTTATTCTTTCACTAATCATTAACCTTGTTGATTTAGCATTTTATTTCCCACTAAAATCCTTATGCGGGGCAGCCTGTTCAAACAATTGACCTAAACGGCAGACTGCAGCTGAATAATGTTTCTGCCTAAACCGATTAAACAGCTGAAGGGTATTCTCCTGCTAACAAATCTGTACTTTGGTTAGAAAAAGGCTCAATTAACAAGGACTCTGCGGGCATTCTTGGATAGTTCAGTACAAAACACGATGTGATCACAAGGTGGGTGCCATGATTATAGCATAAGCACGTGAGAAGTCGGAAATCTATAGTTTTAGCGGTAACAGTATTCCAGCCATTTCTACATGTATACGTAGTTGTATATAGTTTCTGTTTCACTCACTGCTTTAACTTACCTCTCCTGTGTGTGCCAACAAAATAAAATGCTAAATTCCCTGGCAAAGAAGCTGCAGGAGGACGGATATGCAAATAGATCAGCGGTCATTGGTTTATTAAAATGAGATCATCCTGTGATGTCACGAGGAGCCTAAATCACAGCCACTGAAAAGTACCCGTTTCAAAATGACGAAGCATAAGGAGAGCTTTTCAAACTTGGGGACGGAAACAATATTTCAGCTTTGCTTCACACCCATACACCCAGTTCAAGAAACACAGTACTCCGTTGCTGAAAAAAAGTTCAGTAGTTAAACATATAATAAAAAAGGCAGACAAGTGAATAGCAATTATATCCAGTTGCTATTGGAGGCTTTATTTACTAAGTAAATTAAAACACGTTACATGCTACCCAAAATAAAAGGTGAATTTCAATTGTTTTGAAAGAATATAGTGTTATAATACAATGGCACATCTTGAATTCATAATCAGCATTTGACATCCCCCCCTCCCCCTCAACAAAAACAGCACTCAAATTAAACAGGGTATTAAAAAAATAAGATACTTTAAAAATATATATAGGAATCAATAACATGGTAAAAATCAACCAAACCAGGAATTACATGACTGACAAGCACCAGGGGGGGAAGCCTAACGGGAAAAGTGAAGACAGGGGTGTAATGAAGGCGGTCAGACAGGTTAAAGCCCTGTGTGCAATGCAGGGTGAATTCATTTTATACACCTAGAGCGCGCGCGCGCACACACACGCACACACTTCTTGCAAAGCATGGGGTTTTTGAGCACATGCCAAAGACAAGGGTCATGTTCTCATATTATCTAAAATGTGAAACACGATGTTTTTTTTTCTACAAGGATGCAGATTTAAAAAATTCTCCCCTCTGATTTAACACATCAGCTTATATCCACATAGTTGCAAAGCACAACGTCTACTGCAATGTGTCAGAAAAATGTAAAGGAAAAAAATAAAAGGACCCACATAAATCGAGCAATTTGTCCTCAAAAGGCCGATGCAAAGGTATGAAAAGTGTCTGTATTAGTGAGTGCAGAGGCTGTCAACGTCAGAGTGCACTGCAAAAACAAAAGCACCCTTTGCCTTCTTTCAATAGACCAGCAACACCTGCCCCCAGTCTTTCCAGTACCCTTCACAAGAATCAGAGATGAAGATAAATTATGTTTACACCGGACACAAGGTTGGTAGAGACATTTAAATTTAAAAAGTAACATGCCAATATCTCCGATGTTATTTATAATCATGATTTCTAGTCGTCAATGGTTAACAAGTAGTCTCAGTTAGTGTTACACCATTGCACTGATCGGTTAAGTGTTTTATATGGTTTAATGGGAGCAAACGGCAGAGTCAGGGGCAACTCCAACCATCAAAATGACAAGAGCACCCGTCTGTTTTAGAGTATCTTTTTCATTAGCAACAGATTTACATATGGGGCGAGGCAACTTCCTTTGAAAATAATACCTTCAATTCATACCTTCATTTAAGAGGTAGGATGAAAACCAGCAGACCCCGTCTGGTGTGTACACCTCTGCAAAGGCGCATGGCGTTTAGTGGAGTTGAAGAACAAAAACACAAAGTGATGACGTCATCGTCACAGCAGGGATAAGTGACACTTGTGACAGGGTAGGCACAAACACACGGGGTGGAGGAGAGGACGACAGGTGGGCAGAAGAGGATCACAGGTCATTCATACAGGCAAAGGCATGCAGCATTACAGGCAGGGTAGGCCTCGCATAAAGCCTGCAAGTCTGACGGGAAGGCAATGCATTCAGGGAAGAAACGCAGGAGGAAACAACAGACGCGCAAACTGGGGGGGGTCACCTTTAGAATTTACACAAAGATGTGGGAGCTTTTGGTGGCGCAAGATATACTGGCTTGTATCCGACAGCCACAGACGGGGACGCGCAGCGCGTAGAAGGAGGAGGAAACGGGTTTCCCTTTAAGCCAGGGCTCTTCATACACTCGACATCCAGCTCACCTTTCCCTCCTAAGAGGCACCCAGAACTCTGGGACAGTCTTGTACAGATAAATTGCCTCCAAGTGAGGTGTGCCTATTTCAACCTGTAGCAAACATTCATACTTAATAGGAGTTTAATTGCATTTCTTTTAATTACAAAAAAGACAACTATGTTCGGTTCAACTACTGTTTGTGTTGTGATGTACAACGCAGAAATTCTCCCCAGCACCTAACTCCAACGGTATCAGGGTGTTGTAAGAAGAGAGTACGAACCCATCTCTATCAGGGTCTGTCTTTATAGTTCAACGCTGGTTCACGCACCGCCTTTCTACAGGCTGACGTTGCCGAAAAGAGGTCCAGAAGCATGCCAGAGACTCCATGCTTTGGCAGTAGATCGGTGTACGTTTGGTACAATCGATCTGACAGATTTTTGGGGTCAGGGGAGGGGAGGGGAGGCTTAAACTGGAATTTGGCTGAGGGCAAATGGCATTGATGTCTCGCCTGATAGGATGATTGTGTGCACAAAATCAGGGAAGGTGGTGGTGGACCTAGATGAATAGACACAGCACGTGGGGAAGGGGGTTGCTTTCGAGTGTTTTGATTGAGGACTGAAGAAGCTGACAGTGTTGGTGGGCGACCGGCGAAATACCAGGGAAAATCCAGGACAAATTGCCGCGGAGGGTTTCCGTGTGCACGCATCTGGGTGTGTGTGAGGGGGAAGGGGGAAGGAAGAGCCTCTCCGGCCCAGGCTCCGCCCTCAGCTGAGTTCATCTTCAGGGTTGTGCTGGTCGAGCAGCCTGACGTGCGTGAAGGGGAAGTGGCCACGCTTGCCTTTGCACTCGCCCTCCCATTGGCCGTTCACGTTGATCTTGGTCACCGTTACCATGTCGCCCACCTGCGGGAGAGAAGAAAGCCACATGAGGACCCCGGAGACCAAAGCTGCACACGGGCGAGACGTTGCGCTCCGCCCTTTATTAATTATCAAAGAGCGGGCAGGCCTGTATTTCAATTACGTTCTAAATGATCGGCTGACTGGCATTCCAGAACCAAGCTTGCAAGTATAAATTCGAAGGACAAGCCCAGGTTATGACGAAGCTTACTAGAGACACGGGCATGGCAGTTTCTGCTTCATCTCCAGACGGTTCAGTGGTACTTTTGAATGAGGAATGACCCACCCTGGCCGACAGCAGGCATTCTCCAAAGAGCCTTTATCGAGTATGATGCTAACTGAATCCAAACCGTAAAAAGGTTAGGCAGACACCTTAATGTAACCTGTTCCAGTATGTAGCCTAACCCACCTCTGGGAGGAACACCTGAAAGGAGTTGCCCAAGTCCTGCTTCTGAGGTCACATCTCCTGGCAGAGCAACATTGACTGCCCCTCTGAATGGGGCTCAGAAGCCCTGAGATGGAGAGGGAAAACACACCATCCTTCTCCACGGTGACCCTTAAATGTAGGGTCTCCTTGCTCCCTCCCTCCACCCACCCAGCACTATTAAAACAGAATGGCGGGATCTGCAAATCAATGGTCTGGAGAGCCATGGGAGAACCTGGTCTGGCAACAACAACCGCTGACCACACCGCTGAGCAGTAGCGTAGTGGAAATCAGTGGCCATTACCGTTTCGTTTCCATCCATCCATCCATCTATCAAAGCCACAGCAGACCAGATGGAACCAACGAGATCCAAACTAAAGTTCAGGCGCGACCCTTCTTCTACTGTGATATTGGGAATCTTGTGCTTTTCTGCCCGTCCATGCATATTCAGTACCTATCAAAGAAACCCCGCGTCTGGGACAACAGGCACATCCGGTGCATGCCGAGTCATCCCAAAAATGTGTCACTGGAATGCACTTCCTGTTCCCGACAGTCAAGAGCCTCGGGCCTAAAATGGTGCGGTCGACCAGCCAAGCCGTCTCCTGCCCCAGACAAGGTCTCCAACAGTAAAGTCAAATTCTTCTTTTCCAAAAACTAAACCTCAGACGGCCGAGCTCATGAAACGAATACCAGCGCTTAAGCTGTTACAGCTGTGTCTTTTATTAACGCAAGTACTTCATTATTTCCTTTAAATAATAAATGTCACAAAGCACACCAGAGAATCACTCCCCAGAGACGATCCCGTTAGTGAAGTGGCTTGCCAACAGGGTACTGGCGCCAGTGACAAATGGAGGCTTGCCAGCTAGCTTGACGTCAGTAACCCAGACGACTGCTCTATCATTGTTACTGTGACACCACCCCCCACCCAGGCTCCATCCCATCAAGTTCAATGTTACTGCCTCCTGGCACCCTCACACACACACACACACACACACACACAAGTTCACAGAAAGGGGAGCGCGAGTGGTGGTGGTCTACCAGACTAATCTCACCCTAAAAGAATTTGCTTCCTCAGGCTTTCACCCTGGGAAATGTCAGCAAAAACGCGTTGTTACACTGCATGCTCTGAACCGTTTGAGGCAAATTAGGGGAGCGTAGTGGGGACAAGGGGGCAGAGCGGATACCTCCAGAGCCAGGGCAGTCTTGTCGTAGGCGTTGGGCACCCTCTTCTGGATGGCTCTAGCAAAGACAGGCCCGTTCTGCAGGTTTGGCAGCGGCGTGTTGACGCTGGGCTGGGCGTAGGGACCCGGCTCCCCCAGCAGAGGAGGGGGCGGGCCCGTGCCAGGGCCGTCCGCGTTCCCCGCCACGCCGGGTCCCGCCGAGGTCGGGGAGGCCGGCCGGTACTTCTCCACGTAGGGCACGGGAATCATCCCCGAGCGCCCCTCCGAGCTTTGTGCGTTCCACCACTGCTCCTCCGGCTTCTCCAGAACCCGCAGGACGTCCCCCTTCCGGAACGGCAGGTCCTCCTCGTCGTTGCCGGGGAAGTCAAAAAGGGCGCGCACGTACTCCATCCCCTCGGGCCGCGGCGGGGCCACCCCGGGCCCTGGGCCGGCGCTGACGAGCCCCGGGTGCTTGGCCTTGCTGATTGGCTCGATCAAAGTGGTGGTGTCCAGGTAGTGGATCTTGTAGAACTCCAGCAGGGCCGGAAGAGCGTCAAACTCCTGGTCTCCGATGCGGAACCGTGGAGGAGCTAATCCTGAGCCAGGGAAAGGGGCAAAAAAGGGTTTAGAATGTTACAGCGTTAAAAATGTGGGATCACTGAATTAGATTGATCTAAAGAATGTACAGAACGTACCAAATCGCTGAGAAAATTACTTTGAATTAAACAGGCTTCTCCCAGTTGCGCATCTAGCAGCCTGACTGCCTGCTTAATTCAATTTTCTGTTGCAACAAAATAGTATACGCAGGTGTGGATTAGCACAGAGTAGTTCTCTTTAATACGAGAACACTTCCATATCAGGACTCATTCAGGCACCTAGCTCATTGGTAAGGCAGTCAACGCATCACCGGTCACGCAACGGGTCTCTTCAGAACCCGAGCTGTGAGCTAACGTTTAAGCCAGGCTCCACCCGAAATAAAATGCTCGTTCCCCAACCTGAATCGGTAACCAGTATGCGTAAACCGCATCAGGAGGTTAAGAAAGGCGCGTTCTGCGCGTTAACAAGCAACGCGATCAAACGAGTAAACACGGCATGGGAAACGAGAGCATTAACACCTAGTTTAATGAATAAGCCAGGTAGCGATTAATTTTGGCCAACCGAGACTCCCAAAGAACATCCCGACGGCAATCAAGAGGCAGCAGAGCAGACGCTGATGAATACGAAACGCGATTTTAGACAGGGTCGAGATTCAGGGCGAGGACACGCCGCGCTGACCAATCGAGAAGCAGCACAGGACCAACGCCACGCCACTCCGGACAGCAATCCTCCGCCATTGTGACAACCGACCCATTCGACCCGACTGTGGAGGCTTTGCCCGGCCCGCACACCCCGTCACTGTTTATCTAGTGCTGATAACCGCAGAGCAGCCCACCCCGCTACTGCCCCCTTCCCCTCCTCCCCCAGCACACAGTTTCCACACCCATTCTAAACGAGTCTCTTCTGCAGAGGTAAAAGGAACAAAAGGTAGCGCAGCTTTTGCAGTGAACCTGGGGGCGCACATCTTCACGATCGCCGGGCCAGCATGGGGAAAGGTTCAGGCCCGAGCCTGTTCACCCCTATCGCAACCCACCCACCCTGGACAGGTGCAAAGGGGTAGGCCACCCTTGTCCTCAGGGGCCACAGTCTCTGCAGATTTTTTGTTCCACCTCACCTCGTAATTACTTAAGGGAATGATTTCTATGATAAATGATTTTATCTGGCGTTTCCAGGTGTAAATCAGCTGCTAATGAGAGGTAGCTCAAAAACCTGCAGACACTCTGGCACCCGAAGGCCAGGATTGCCAACGCCTAATCTAGATACTAAACAGGCGGGCTCGTCCACAGAAATAATGCAACGCTACCTTAATCCCTTTTTTAAACTAAAAAAAATGAATCTGCCGCACCATTTCTAAAAACCCAACTACTGGCCAGGAGTGTAAAAGCGTCTTAAAATGTCTATGGGTTGGAAAAATATGTTTTCAAAAAAACTCCAGCTGGAAACCGAAGAAATTTAGAGAATCATTTTCTATAAATAATTCACCAATGCATACAGAATTTCTTAAGATTAAGAATTAAGATTGCACAGCCTTAAGTCCTTTTAACTATACACTTTTCATTTGACCCCGTCATATTTAGGATCTGTTCAGACAGGAATGGGCAGCAGAAAAAGTTAAATGGCACCTACTAATGTTAAATCTGAGGGCATCATGCCTCCCATATTTGGTTTGTTAAAAATATAAGAATATAATTTAGAATTAGCAGTTAAAAATCTCTATATCTTGAGTCACAAAAAATAAGTGAGAATTGTGCCGTTTGCATAACATTCCACTAAATATCTGTTTAGATTTGTTAATAAAACGAACAGTATTTGATAAATAAGGTTGTGGTGGAACAATCGGAGTCGAGATTTACCCTGCTCAGATTTTGTTAATCCCTTTATCAAAACAGACTGATCTCGAAGCACCTATTCTTCGACTCTCCTTGTTTCTGACGTTTTAGTCAAGAAACATGAAAAGCTACCTTACAAACACAAGCTGCAACTAGTTAGAATTATTAGGTTTACGCCTTCCTAGACAATCCGCCAAACGAAACAAAACAAAATGTCAATGATCGCATTCCCACGATTTTCACTGCAGATTATCTGAAATGTCTGCAAGCTACTAGCATATAAACAAAAACATTATATATAAGGTTACAATATCCAACAAGTCAATATTTTTTATGAATGACGTGTTGGTTTACGGCCACTATATTTAAAACGGCAGTTTATAACTGGTGTCGAAAGCAGACAGTGATAATTAAAGCATTACGCAAACGCTACCGATAAGCTTGATTTTTATAATGAATCATGCTGAACAACAAGCATTTTGTACAGAACATAAAACTAGTGAGCGCATTAGAGACCCGAACCCATTTCACACAGAGCTCATTCCCGCCTTACCTGCTCCAGACTGTCGATTGTTGCTGATGCTGTTGATTATATAATGCGAGACTTTAGAATTCTCCGAGACGGACAACACATAGTCGCCAGGGATAGTAATAGAGTCCCTGACCAAAAACACGCCGTGTCTCTGTCCCTGTAAGAGGGAAACCGCCTCTTGACGACTAAGCCTCCCCCAGTACCAGCTCACGCGGTCCTCGGCGTCAAAATGACCAGCCATGGCTGCAACTCCAACACCGAGGCTTCAGGCCTTCCCTTCGCCTCTTCCTATCCGCAACCAGGATTCAACTCATACAAAAACTTTGGCTTCCGTGGAACACGGTCAGAAAATGCACGACATCCGCACCGCGTTTTTTGTTGCAACTTCTTCAGGAAAAACTGCTGGCTCCCTTGCGAAAAAAAGAATGCCCGTTACCAGATGGGAAGGAAAAGAGGGGTTTAGTCCTGTTAGAATTTATGTCTAAGTTAACTGGAATACAATCTCAGAAGTTCTAACACAAACTTTAAAAAAAAAATGGAAATGGCGGACCTGGGCGAAAAAAATTAACCTGATCCAACGGATATGACGTAATTGGATTCGCGTGGTCTAAAAGTTTGGGAATGGTTTCCACGCTCGCCCATGTTTGGAGAGAAGGGCATCACTGCAGACAGAGCTAAGAGGCGTGTTGGACGACGCCTATTTCGGTGACGTCACTGAAACGGAACTCTTCTGCTGCTTGTAATTGCACTATAATATGACGAACACAGAAAAAGCTAAATACTTTTGTGTATACATACAAAAGAGCGTTTATATATATATATATATATATATATGTATGTATATAGAGCGTTTCAGAGCAACACAAAATATCTATTGTTAATATTATTTGTAAAGTTACATGTATGCCTCCAAGGTTAATTTTCAATTTATGAAGTGCAATACTTAGTTCTTCATTTAAATATTATAGATATTTTAATTAGAATTAGATTTGTTGTGACGGCGTTTTTATGCTTCGCTTGTCCGCTTTGACAGAGGTTACAACATAGTTCTGACTTCTCTCTGCTTTTGTGGGCAAAATTATTATTATTAGTAGTAAATAATAATAACTATATCACTATGTTATTGAAGCCCCTTTAATACTCAAATTTGTTGTGGCATAACTTTCAATGTAAATGTAGATATTCTATGGTAATGAAGGGCATTAATGAGTTTACATTATTCATAGGGAATAACATGTTGCTCTTTTCTGTTCAACAATTCACGACTTTCTCCGACGTAACATACCAACAGGGAAAGAAAGTGAAATTGCACACATATTGAAATCCTTACTGATCTTCTCTCGGATTCCCACACGCCCCACTGTCACGGAGAGAGAGGGGGTTGTCAGAGCTTAGTGTTTATGATGCTGTCTTTAAAGTCATGTATCAGTGTTTGCCACCTTCTCAATCCAATCGGAAGAGAATATATCCTGAAGGTGATTGGGAATCCAACAGGAGAGGTTGGTTAGCAACATTTTTCCACCACCAAATTGCTACGTTGCTAGGGGCTTAGAAGACTTTAATGAGAGGGAGTAATTAAATATACACTACCAGTAAAATAGTTATTAATACCATATAGTTACATACATATTCTGTTTAGCTGGTACCTGAAATTAAACACATTTTGGAAATCGTAAAGTAGTACTTTAGCCTTTTTTTGTGGGTGTAATGTACTTTCTTGCGACAATACACATGACTAAAATGTAAGTTAAAGCTTTGTTACTTTTAAGGGATGGGGTCCTTCAACACCTTCTACATTAGCTACTCTGCTTGGGACCTCCCTGAGGTATGCATTTGAGCCTGGATGAATCTCCTTGCTCAGTGCGTCTGTCCGGTCCCGCAGTTCTGGCCGTACTCCACCATGGCCAGGAGGTTCTGGAGGCACTGGCCCAGAGAAACGGTGAGCCAGCCCCTATCCCCCGTTTTGTTTCCGGGTCGAGCTCTTAGACTTCTCCGGTCATCAGCTGGAAGGTCACAGAGGGGCTCTGAAGCATCACAATACCGGGTGGAGAGAGGCCCTGCCTGGACGCCCAGCAGAAGCTGATCCCACAACAAGAACTTGCTTGCATCGCCCCCTGCAGGTTGCAAGCCTGCCAGCAGGCATTCACTAAGGCAAGTAGGTGTCTAGCACCTAGGGCCTTTGCTTTGGGGCCGGGGCCAGCCGCCAGGGTTGGTTCGCTGGCAGTAGGGTTAGTTTCCCCCACTCCCTGTGCCTCCGTGCCAGCCTACCAGTGGATCCTGTGTTGGCACCTCACCCAGCGAGCCCACGCGGCCTCACAAGCCCCCCACGTAGGGGGTGTGGCAGTCAGTGGTGGCTACCCACGACGAGACCCACCTCGCCCGCGGATCACTGCAAAACCACGACACAAATAAGCTGCGCGACCTACCGCCACTTTCCACGGTCCGAGCAGTGGCTGTTTAAAATCCACAGGTTGAAAGGGTTTCATCCCACTCTATGTGGGATGGTATCCTGAATGCAAGTGATCTCAAACACACAGCCCAGCCAGAGCCGTAGGTTACACAAAGTGAAATAGCCAGTGTCTGCTGGTTTACTCACAACCTGCTGATTTGCCTGCCCCTGGCTACCAGAAAGTAAGGAGAGAAGGACGAAAACTAGACCATATATATTAAAAAAGAATCACTCCGCGGTGCTCCCGCCGTTAGCGTTTCTAGCCAATGACAAAACGATAATACTTTACATTTATTTTAGTCCAATACAAGTACAATGTTTACAAAAGCCAACAACAACAAAAAAATGTATAACATATTTTGAAAGCCTCTTCGATTACCTTCGAAGTAAACAAACTGCGAAACGAGAATAGACTCATGTATCAGCCCTGACAGACACTTGGAAGGACACGTCGCTTCTATTATGTTATAATGACCTATTTGTATTTAAATTCATGCTTTAATAAAATTTTTATGTTTTGTTTATTAGGGTTATTTTCTATTTAACAAAAATACTCCAATAACTTCTAAAAGTATTTCCGTTATACATTCTAAGCCTGCCTGCACTAGCTTTCAAGTGTCTCTTCGTGCATTGTGTCGACCGTCAAATCCAAGATTTGAAGACCAATAGGACAATTGACATGACACCCTAACATTCCGGGAAGGAAATGTAGTTTCAATACATAGTCACCAGGTGTCAGTCAAATATCAAGTAAAGCTAAACTGAGTACCGCTTACCGTTTTTTCCCTGACACTAAGAACGCTAATATAGCTCGAGTCATAATTTCATCAACTGGAGGCAAAGTGTATAAAATAACAACATATTTCAGAAGTTGACGTAGGTGAGCAGACAGATAGAATGAAATAGTACCTTCATTCCTATCAGCCTGTCAAAAGACTCCCGAGATCTGAACTCGTTATCTGCGAAAGCCTAACAAGCCTATTTATTGCTGTTCCCTTGTAACGAATAACAAGTCTATACGTCTGTGTTTTTGAAAGAAAAATATTCTGATTTGGGACACATCTCTTGTATAAATTAATAATTCGACCGACCCTGATGCTATAATCGCCTTTAGCACAGGTAATACATTACAATAGCGATAGCGGTA
Source organism: Hiodon alosoides (assembly GCA_025775065.1). Taxonomy (NCBI): domain Eukaryota; kingdom Metazoa; phylum Chordata; class Actinopteri; order Hiodontiformes; family Hiodontidae; genus Hiodon; species Hiodon alosoides. Next base: position 768,631 of record JAOYSI010000003.1, on the reverse strand, counting down.
TTTTAACCTTTTGAAAATCAATCCATGCGAACCCCGAAAAAGGAAACACCAAGTTGCTGATTTTGACATTAGTTCGTTGCAATAATCAATGAAAACCCTCCCGCAGCGCAACCCTCGTCCTAATGGCACTCTTTAAACTGGCTTTCAGGAGGAACTAGTAAGTGTTTTGCCGTTGATGTCATTTGTTTTATTGACAGTTTTTTTTTTGTCAATTCCGACACGGGTGTTTCGGAGGTCACGTTCGCATGCAGGCTCAGTAGAGAGGAATGAGATTCAATCCCGCAAGACGACATCTGAAAACAGGCACAAAGGTTGCCCGAATTGTTATATTACACTAGGGTTTATTATTTATGTATAGTTAGGGTCGCGGTCATGCTGCAATAGACGTATACATTTGGAAACGACTTTCTATTAATAGATATGTAAAAATATTTTTTTAAATAATAAAGGACCAGACAGGAATAATAAAAAGAAACAGATTATCCTCTGAAACACGCCTGTGTGGTATGTTTGAAGAAGAAGAGGAAGAATGACGGAAGAAGCGTTTATTTTATACGGTCACGGTGAAACACAACAGGGCCTGTATTTGTACATCAGTGAGGGTTTAAGTACTAATTTGATACGAGCTCCTTCTGAAATGATATTTTACAGACATAAATGTTTTTAATCCATTATCTGCTGTCTCAGTGGCAGCCAGGAATGAGCTGAAAGAAAAATCAATTCGGAGAAATTTAACTTAAAAGATCGTTTCCCTTGAGTTCGGGAAAAGCGAGAACTTCTGAAAAAAAAACGGTCCCGGCTACTTTTCTCCTGATTCTAATTCCCTTGAAATTACTTGGTCCATTCGTACTCATTAAAGGCGTGAAATAAACGAATGGCTCACTGCAGGCAGCAGGGAAGCTCTCACTGCAAGACCGCGATACTCGGCCACAAACCGGGGTCTGTCGGAAACTGCGGCTGTCAGTCAGCTCCACGTCTGACATCCGCAGGGCGGCCTCGGACTGAAGCACATCGCACATGCTTGTACACGCTTGCAGGTGACACTAGCCGACATGACAACAAAATCAATAAAAAAACAAATGGAACAACGGGTTTCCACCGTGTTCGACACAATGCCCGGATCAGCTGTATGATTTGCTTTCTTCCTGCCCTAGAGGCCGATAAGAGGCATGGAGAGAAATGAGATTTTTAGTGGCGCTGAAACTGTGAGATGTCTGATTGATTATGTGGGCTAAGCAGTGCGGCTTGAGGTGATGGGCATGGGTATAATTTAAGGGAACGCACCTGTCTGCACCCAGCGCTCACACCTTAGACCGATGACCGGGGGTGACAGAGGAACAGAAGGCTGGTAAGTCGTTGGTGTGATGTCAGCCACGGTAACAGCGCGGTAACAATGTTCTCTTTGAGTGTTCCCTGATCCCATTGTCACAGGATTTAATATGCAGGGACCTGTAGCGGACAGCTAGTTAAGTTTTAGTTTTAGTTTAGACAGATCACCAAATCTAGGTAAACTGTTAATATGCTACAGCCCAAAAGCGGGCGTCTTCCGTTTTAACAGCGACTGTCGCATTTGGTAATCTCCTTCTTCTCCGGTGAACGTGACTACCGGGGTCTCCGCTCACTTAACGCGTCTGTGCTGGAGCGCTAGGACTAAGTGCTCTGAGCCGCAGTTCTCTGGAACTCAGTGGATGTTGTGTTAAGGGGCCCTTTACAAACTCCTTCACATTTGTACCACGGAGAAATCCTATATAGTGCAAACATGTACGTTGTTGTCTCTTGCAGGTTTTATTTTATACGCGTGGATACTTCCATGTTATGCAAAATGACAAAATGGCCAAATGAACCACATATGTACGGTTTGAGATATGAGAAGCAACTCTCAGGGTTCCATTTTGAACCCCATAGCTAATGGTCGTACCCGGCTGAGTGTGAGTTCAGGGACCCTGTTCCAGGCGGTGTTTCCAGCAATAGCGAGGGATAGCCCAGGGGATGCGAATCCTCTGCACTGTTCCACAGCTTTTCACGGCTGTGCATTCGGGATACAGCCCAGCTGAGGCCCAAACCTGCCGTGCACGGTCGGTTGTTCACCAGTAAACACAATGGTGGAACGGGAGTGCAGACGGATATCATTCTTTGGTTTCTCGCCTTGGTCCTCTTCCTCCATGGCGCCCCTTCGCACCTGTAAATGTCTCTCTTATTAGGCAGAGAGCCTTTCTCCCTCCTACTGTCCCACTGATGGTGACATCTGGCGCTGCTTAAAGAAATTTGTTTCCCACTCTGTCACCTCTCTCTACAAACAAGGAGAGGGTCCACAGAGAGCAGGGGCGAAGTGGAGAGAGAAAAGCGCCAGATTTTTTCTGGTCCCAGGACCCCTGAAAAACTGGGACACCCCACAGACCCTCCGCTGAACAAAAGAAGGCCCCTTTCACCTGGGTTAATCGTTGGACAGAATTAGTTCATTAGTTCCCACCCCGCCTCTCCCGTTTGCCTGATAGAGAGTAGAGTTCATCAGTCCATTAATAACCCCACTGTAGGGATCCCCTTGGTGTTGAGGAAAGAGATAGGCAGGCCAGCCACAGCATAGCCAGAGGGATTCAGTTACGAAAGATAGCCTGTCAAAAACCCATCCCTAGCCGGATGGAAGTAAAAAAATCAATAAGTAAACAAATTAAACTAAAGAACAGAAATAGGGCGATACAGGAAGTGTACGGGCTGTATCTCACTGATAAATCACTCGCTTCCTGCTACCGTATTTGTTTGTTTATTTATTTCACTGTGTGACCACAAGTTGGGTCTACTGCTATCAATAAGATCTAATAGCTTTCCGGCTGAATTCCTTTCCAGGGTGTATTTTCGCTGCTGTAACAGTCTGCTGTCTGCAACTGAGAGAAGGACCGTGAATCCTCTTTTCATCAGCAAATCTGACCCCATGGTCACGACTTCCTTTCTCTAATTGCACACTCATATGTGCGGCACGCATGCGCCCCTGAGTTGAGTTGAAGCGAACTAATATTTCACTCTCAGCTAACATTGCTCATTTGAAGCCTGATGATTTGAATGGCTTCCTTAAGCCGTTGCTCGACGCACTGTGAAAGGACACACTGTGATTTGACACACCGTGTTCACGACTCACTTGGGAACCGTGTTTCTACTGGGAGGATGATGCAGAGCGAACCGCACATCACACTTTAAGTACTGCCAACGTGTGGCTTTCGATTCCCACTCACCCCGTTCCTTTCAGGAGCCAGCACGGTACACCCTTCTCTCGGGAGAGATGAATTCAGCTCTAGAAAAGACAGCTGGAAATAACTGCAGTGTTGGACCCGGCATCTCCGCAGTTCTCCAGCGGCTTGGACTTGGCCAGCCCGGCCCCGCCCCGACAGACACAAAGCCAGGCAGCTGCGTGGATTCCTGGCTCTGAGCAGAAACCCCCTCACAGGGGTAGTCCAGTGCCTCAGCAAAAACAAGGACTTACTGGGGTCTTGTGTAGCAATCAGTGTACCGCTGATGTAATATACTTCAAAGCATTCATTATAGCCTCTTTCATGTATGCAATTTATACAAATGCATTCTTACTACATACGTTGTGTTGTGAAATCAACTGAATAACGTACATATAAATGTAAATTTTTGTGGTATTATGCGCATTTTGATGAGTGTTTCAAAAAAACCAGGTAGATAGGGTACAACGTATCACGGGTTCTGCTGGAGCGTCTAAACCATTCTGTTCTGGTCGGGGTCCAACAACGACATCAGCACGCCCTCCCTCCTCCCCATCCCTGTCACATCACTGTCAGACCAATGTCTCGCCCAGGCAGTCTGTGAGATCCTGAGCACCGCAAAGCACCGATCGTTGGGTTTTTCTTTAATTTTCCTGGTGTTGCAGTGCAGAGCTTACTCCATGCTTCAATGACAAACTTCACACTGCAGTTAAAAAAAAAAACAATTCCCCTGCATCAACACCAGGCTGTATAAGCTGTGCATTTCGTTTCACCGTTTATCCGACTAATTTTCACCGACTAATTGTCTTCTTCTTGCTTTACCGATTCTACTATAATTTGGGAGATACACTCCAACGCCTTGTCTAGGAGTTAGGGAATACGTTTTACGATCCAACTGTTTGTTTGTTTTTACTTTCTGTCTTGTCATTCCTTCTCAAAAACCTTTTTGTCTGATTCCTTGTGACAACATGGTGGTAGAAAGTGATTGATTGGTTGACTGTACGCATGTGCGCGGGTATGAGTTGTGCCTGAGAGAAAAACTGCTCAGAGGGATTATTCCATATATGGGTATAAACCTTTCATAGTCATAAATACAGTTCAGGACTGCATGGGCCAGGCCTCTCTGCAGCAGTCAGGCCCTCCCATCAGATGCTATTGAGGGGATTGGTAGTTGTGTAAGAGGTATACTTTGGAAGTTGCGCTTTTCCAGTAAACGATATTCTCATCAGCTCACCAGGATTACGGTCAGAATTTTTCCTTGGAAGAACAGCTGGGCGCAAGGTGACAACCTTTATTTGATCGTATATGATCAAACAAAGCACATCAGCTACAAGCCTTGACACACAGAGGAAAATTGTCTCTCCCGCACGTGTAGTGCAGGAGGGTAGGCATCTCCTTAAACGCAATCCGAGGGGGTTTAGGAGATCTGCGTCACATGTGGGCTGGAGTAGGGCTTCTGGGGCACATCTGGACAGGGCTACAACGGGGGTGAGAATCGGTCCTTACCCAGCACAGCACAGCAATCCTCTCCACTCCGGACAGAGGTGTAGCTAAACGATGGGTTAGCTACACCTCATCTGTGGGTGGCACTATGACGATGGGAGAGAACATGTAGCAATATGTGATAACATAGGAGATCAAAAAGAAAGTGTATACACCTTATTAAATAGAGCATTTATTACAAAATATATCCATTATTTCTGCTTTCAAACATTGAATTTCGGGCCAAAATTACTATGAAATGTATAACTAATTAAATGTTTCAGTTGTCCCCAGCTATAATAAAGTCGGTTCACACATTTATTGGAGTATAAATCTGCAAAGAATGTCCTTATTGACATCAAATCTAGAATGTAATCAGTTACCTTTGAGATCCATAGACCGGACCATTGACCATTTGTGTAAACCTTTGAACAAACACTATTTCATGGCGATAGGCATGTTTATTCTGGAGCAAATGAAAGAGTTAACCCACTTTATGGTCACCTAGTGCCAACTGTGCATAGTAACGCCAGTTGAATGCATAAAATTGCTAACAACAGATATATTTTTCAACAAATGTTTTATATTTTGACACGTCCATGATGCATTAAAATATATTGCTTTTATTTTACATCTGAACATGTGTTCATTTTTCCATTCCGTTACTTAAGCCTTCAGCTAAGGGGCAGGCCCAGTGTTGGGCCCCGCCCCTACTCTAATTGGGGGAGCGGGGATTGGCCAGGCACTGGAAACTGCAGCCACAGGAGAACAGACTGACAGAGACACAAGCTCCGCCACTGGTCCCTTTATCTACCTGCGAGTAGGCACAAGGGGTTACAAAGAGAAAATCACGGTACGCAAAAATTATTAGTGACACTTTAAAATACATAATCCATATCTTCTTATGCTATATATCAATAATATACTTATATTGAAGAACGCTTTTAATAATATATAGTAATAAGACGTGGGTTAAATGTATCAAGGCGATTTTCATTGTTGTCGGTCAAGCACGTCAATGGTGTCTGGCCAGGCCTGGACAGGAGAGGGAACACAATCGCCCCCAATATCTCCTTTATTCCTCTTCTCCTCAAAACCAGGGGGGACAAAGGGTGGAGAACGGGCATGGGTATGGTCTGTGTGAGAAGCTACCAAAATCTCCATCTCTCCCCCCAGCTGCTCAACAGCCCCGGGCAGCCGCTGTGATTGGCCGGAGACGGGGATGTGGGAGGAGTCCCTTTTCTTTCCCCCCTCTCTATCAGCCTTTTCCTCCGTCTCTTCCTTTCTCCGCCCCAGCAGACCAAGCCCTCCCCCTGTCTCGGACTCCAGCTCCCCCCCGTCCTCTGTCCTGGTGCCCTCGTCCCCGCCCTCCTCCGGCCTGCCGTCGGGCTCGCCGGCCTGGCTCTCCCCGAACTCCAGGATGGTGGGCAGGTTCCCCTGCTTGGGGCAGCGCTTGCGCAGGCCCACCAGGAAGGGCTGCGGCAGGGAGAAGATGTCCACGTTGTTTCCCAGGTCGATCCAGGTGACGCTGGGGAAGCGGGCCGGGTCCTTCAGGGCCTCAGTGAGCTCCCGGAGCACGGCGCGGGTCAGGCGGTTTCCGTTGAGCGCCAGCGTCTCCAGGCGGGGGAGGGCGGTCAGAGCGGGCAGCAGCAGTAGGAGGGCGTCGTCAGTCAGCTCGGTGAAGCCCAGCTCCAGGCTGCGCACGCGGGGGGAGTGCCGCTGCAGGTGGGCACGTAGCCGTTCCACGTCCCGCGCCCCCAGGGGGATCCCAGAGAGGTCCACCGTCCCGCCCGAGGGGGGCGCAGATAGTGCGGCTTTCAGACTGTGGACCAAGAGGGACAGAAATGGGATTGAGAGAGACCGAGAGAGACAATAGAGAGCACAGGTCTCTCCCACAATAGCAGGTCTCTCCCACAATAGACAGAATGCAAGGTTGAAAACATATATTCCACTGCTTTACATTCTTGTGAAAAGTTGAATTCTGTTGTGTACATCCTCTGTTCTCTCCCGACAATAATCCCTTCATAAACAGAGAAGATTGAAAGTAACTGCACATCATTTTAAACACGTAGATGAACGTTAAGCATCATAAAGCTATAGTGTATAAGAGTTTGTAGGGTTACACTAGTGTGGTGTTTAAATTATATAAATTACAGCTCTGTGGATACAGGGTGAGTTGGGAACTGATTGAACTGGTTTTAGACCAATGTATTAGGACTGTAAAGAAAGTAATACAGTAGTGCCTGGTGTGTGTATGTAAGAGAGAAAGTGTGAGAATGAGAGAGTGCGTGTGTGAGAGAAAGTATGAGCGTGTGTGTGTGTGATAGAGAAAGTGAGCGTGAGCGTGTGTGTGTGAAAGTGTGAGTGAGCGTGTGTGTGAGAGAAAAAGTGTGAGTGTGTGTGAGAGTCAGCATGTGTGTGTGTTAGAGAGAGAAAGCGTGAGAGTGAGCGTGTGTGTGTGTTTGAGAGAGAAAGTGTGAGAGTGAGCGTGTGTGTGTGTGTTTGAGAGAGAAAGTGTGAGAGTGAGTGTGGGTGTGTGTGTGTGTCTGTGTGTGTTAGAGAGAGAGAAAGCGTGAGAGTGAGCGTGTGTGTGTGTGTGTCTGTGTGTGTCTGAGAGAGAAAGTGTGAGAGTGAGTGTGTCTGTGTGTGTTAGAGAGAGAAAGCGTGAGAGTGAGCGTGTGTGTGTGTGTCTGTGTGTGTTAGAGAGAGAAAGCGTGAGAGTGAGCGTGTGTGTGTGTGTCTGTGTGTGTCTGAGAGAGAAAGTGTGAGAGTGAGTGTGGGTGTGTGTGTGTGTGAGAGAGAGAAAGTGTGAGAGTGAATGTGGGTGTGTGTGTGAGAAAGAGCCAAGATGCCTCTACCCCCCGACTCTTGAACCCTGGGAAACTCTCGAGACTCAGAGGAACAAATAAAGAGGAAAGTGGACGGCTCCAACAGATTGCGGCTTCTTGGCTGTGAGGAGAGAGGATGACAGATTGTATACCGGAGGTGGTCTCCCAATCGCACCCAGACTTCAGCCATGACTCACTGAGTCTGTCACTTCCAGACCTCCCTCCTTCCCCGCCAAGGCACGCTGTAAAACTCTCGGGCCGTAATTCGGTCTGGAGGCGACCCCGCAATTCACACCTGCAGACGCTTCTGCCCCTATCACATCCGTGCAGCCACCTGGGAAGCCACCCCAAATCTATTCCTGGATTTTTCAAGGGGCTGTGAGCTGTAGTTTAAATTCGAGAACTCCTAACTAACTCCATCAGGCACTCAAAATGAACCCTAACCCTTTTCTCCTCAGCATCTTCCACATGGAATTCCTTTTTTTTTTTTTTTTAAATATAGGGAATCATTATAGTGATCGGTATTTTTTTCCGTTCCATTTCTGTTGTCTTCCAACCTCTTTCCTTCCTTCGACTAATTTCTCCCCTCTCTCCCTCGTCTCTTTCTCCCCCAAGACCAATTATCACGCCGGCAGCAGGTGTGTGTTCCGCGGTAGACAGAAATCCGGTCCTCTCTCGTCCCTGTCTTTTCCGGTGGGTCGGGAGGCAGGTGGCCGGCCTGTCCGCGGGGAGCGAGGGGGAGGGGCGAAAGCAGCCCGTAATGGGATGTGTTTACCACGAGGTCGCTGCACACCCAGGGCACTGGACCCCGACACTGCTCCAACACGATCAGGGGAGAACGAAAACACCACATTCTCAGATAGACACAAGGCAGGTGCCGGCATCAGCAAGGCTGGATTTATGGAGAGGCATGAGGCGATATGTTTGTAATAGTCATGCTATCCGTCACAAAAGGCAAAGGCCTTTCATGTCTTTTTCAGTCTTATATATCAGGTTTATTATTGCACAGTTCTTTTAAGATCTCTAGCACAGTTAAAATAACAGAAATGTTGTTATCACGAATAAAAAGGATGAATAGTGCTGATTTACTCACCGAAACCCAACCCAACTGCCCACCCACCCACCCACCCACCCTCCCTCCGCCCAACCACCAGCCATCACAACTGGGCTACTAAAGCGTGAACACAGACGGAAGCCAGGACTAGTTCAATATGCAGTTTTAGTTCAGTTTTAACATGCGCTATTCAAAAAGACGCTCCCTAAACTGGTCCTCCAGAGGGTCTCACATATCTAATCGCACTTAGACAGGGAAAAAGGACGGGAGGGGAGGAGATGTAATTAGCTGAAAGGACAATCCATCAACTCCTGGATCAATACGAATGCAGTTAGGGAGGATTTCTCAATAACTCGCGGCTTTCCCCCGTTGTAAGATTAGTGGGATCCACCGCTTGCTTCATCATACAAGAAACATGCACTTTCCTAAAGAAGTGCGGCCCATAAACAAAGGTCCATTGCGAATGTTTGGTTAGCGGCCTGTTTAAATCCAGGGCTAAGCAACAGGAGATTTGATTGATTTTAAACTATCCTAAAGTCCTACGGAGCAGCCAAATTGCTCGGTTGTGAGGCCCTAAAGGGCAAAAGTTTACTCAAGTGAGTCAAATGACAAAGAACTGAACTAATTGTATGATCCATGTAAAACAATTACATCATTACCTCTGCAACTAATTGCTTCAGAAGTATACTCACTGATGTGAAAGAGTGGGAAAATGGCTTTAACGTTCAGAGGACTGTGCGCAGGCTGATCCAGGGCTTACTGCTGTGGTGGGGCGACTGTGGGGGACAGGCTGTCCTGTCCGTGGCATCTTTGGCGGAGGGGAAACCGCCCAGACTGAGGCCGTCCTCTCCGTGGCATCTTTGGCGGAGGGGAAACCGCCCAGACTGAGGCCGTCCTGTCCGCGCCGTCTTTGGCGGAGGGGAAACCGCCCAGACTGAGGCCGTCCTGTCCGCGCCGTCTTTGGCGGAGGGGAAACCGCCCAGACTGAGGCCGTCCTGTCCGCGCCGTCTTTGGCGGAGGGGAAACCGCCCAGA
>JAOYSI010000003.1:722066-752096 GCA_025775065.1 Hiodon alosoides | reverse complement strand
GATCGAAACCTTAGCTGTTAAGTGATTTTGAAAAATATGAATACAAATAAGCCTACAAAATTTTTTAATACACACACAAAGAATACTTTATCATTTCGAAGACGAACGGGCAGGAATCTGACCCTTTTATTGGAACTTTGCCAGAGGATGAAGAAAGCACACTGGAAAACTCCCTTTATAATCACAATAAACAAAAAACAATACAATGTGTACAAAGGGAAGACTTAATAGTACAAAGACCAAGGTGCAATTTAAAGTTACAATGTTTTCTGTGCCATGTTTATACAGTTCTCTGTGTATTTTGTGCTTCTCAGGACCAAATCAAAGTTGATAAAAATGTACACCCAGACAATGCTAGTTCTATTCTCCCAAATAAGGCCAGTTCCACTGAATTTCCCGGTCCCAACATCCTACACCATGCAGACTGGCCTTCAATATTAGGGTTGCCCCCATTCCTCCCAGCCACTCTCATGAGCAAAATCAACGAGTTATGAGTTCTGGACCCAGGCTAACAGGCTGACCTAACCAGACTTCAGGGACCTAACATTAATATAGTTGTTACCATTGGTTATATAGGATGCATTGATTGCTGTGAACTGCATAAGCATTGCATAGGACAGTTTTCCTGGCTGCACAGAGTGTCTGCTGGTTTTTTAATCTTTTAACAGAATGATCATCGAAGGAACAGCTTGAATGAAATGGGGAAATTCTGTTAATCACATTGCTGGTTCAACCAAGTTTTCAGTTAAGCACCAGAGCCGGCATAGGATACAGTGAATACATTAATATTTGTATTCCCACCATTCCCCATTATTTTGTTGGTAATGGGGTATTTTACTATTGGTTCTATTCTCTCTCTCGTATCAAGGCTGGAGCCATCTCAAATCAAATGTCTGGATCCATGTCCTTGGAAGTGGAGGAATAGATCAGAATAGTACCGACAGAACTGTTAGTGGCATCAGGGTTAAAACAACTGGGTGTTAAGCAATGTTGTCTTTTAGCAATCGGTGACTCAAATCTGCAGTGGTGAAAATCCCTCTCTCGTGGGTCACCCTATTGGTGTCAACATCCCTCCCCCAATCGTTGTATGATCTCTGGAATACCCCATCATTGATACTGATATGGCAAAGATCCTTGACCTCCAAGAATAGCCTGTTCTCACCCTAGCGGCCATCTGTGACGTGAGCAAATCTATCAGGGCTGTTATTTCTATGCAATATGCTGATTTTGATTCATTTTATACATTGAGTTTCAGTTATTTACCAGGAGTTGTTCCACTGGACTGCATAGAGTTCTTCTTTACCAGCCTGGTTGATCTGGTTTGGTTTAGTAATCCCTTGACCCACAATGAGACGACAGTACCCAGCCAGTTTAACTGAAATTGCATTAATGAAATGCAATTTGCCACCCCCATGCAAAGGTCACTGGGGATGCCCGTTGGCCGTAATCATTCTGAAAGGGGAGAGTGTGATTAGTCGGGGTTAGTTGGCCCTGCTCTCGTTGAGAGCAGTACTGCAGGTAGGTGTGTTACCCAGTCCTCCCCCGTTGAAGGTTTATTCTTTAACGCGTGATTAGAATCTTCTACCATTCCACAGCTCTGTGAACGATAACGGCACTCTCCATGTCAAGAGTGTAAAGGGGCTAAGAGTCATTAATTACATCCAAAGCCCGATTTAGTTTTTAAAATATTAATTCACTTCCACTGGTAATACTTTTTTTTCATTTATGTTTTTTTCTTTTTGAACAATACTATTGAGCATAATTTGGCTCCATACCACGGTCTTAAATTCAGCAGAGATGGCAGCCAGGTGGGTCGATTGACAGATGCATTTTATATTATGTTTCCACAAAATCATTCTTAAGTTGCGTTTAATATTTGCTTTGGCCTTATCAATTTTTTCTTACATTTGCCACTGTATAAAATGCCATTTTATGCAATATTCTTAAGTATGTGAAATATATAAATTAATTTGTTAAAACTAATTTCACACCCAGTTTGTCTGGGCATGTTAAAACTATTTAAAAGACATTTATACCTCTTTTAGAGACGTAAATCAATGCAACGTTTTATACATTCTGTTCAAAAACTGTAAAACTTGTAAACTCATGACGTTGCAATAGCCTGCCAATCAACTCTATGTGTAAAGAATGTCAATATCTCACCTAACAGGTTTGAGGAAGATTATGTGGAAACGTGTAAGCACCATGAAATGCTGGCACAGCTAATCTGTGAACTTTGAACCAGAAATGACTCAATAGCAGTTGCCAACCTCCAAGTCCCTCCTGTCATTAGTTACATTCCTAGACAATTACACATTGCAACAAGTACCCCATATCAAGATGGGACTACCACTGTATCTCTGGCATTGAGAACAGACAGCGGGTACGTTTTGTTTTCATTATATGAGGCATTAAAGCACTAAATCAATCAAATTTTAATCTTGCCCATCCAAGAAAAGTGAACATGTTTTCATATCGATTAAGCAATCAAAAATCTCGAGATTATTCTGACGCTAAACAGGAAACCCGACTATAAAACACGAATAACGGACAAAGAAAGCACATTTTATACACGATACAGAACACCCAGAGGGCCCGTGTGGAGGCGTATAGTGTGGGTTTATCGGATTTTATTGCAATCAAAGTTTATTTCTGGAACGGCCAATTATTTTTTCCCACCCAGTTTGGAATAATTAACTGTGCTATTTCATCTCGGCTCATTGCTACAGCTCCCACCAGCACACACAGGGAGGGCGAGGAAGAACAACCAGGATATCCTACAATCCTATGAGCGACCGTCTCTTTTCCACACTGCAGGCCACACAGCCCGCACAAGAGAGGTATGTCCCTCTATGCATATATACAAAATAAGCCACAAACGTGTTTACTTTTCAAGCTTCTTACTGGGTAAACCTTAGCAGTGTCCTTTCTGTCCTGCCTCTCGTGAGTCAGTGTACATTCAGGATAGGCCGCTCAGCCTCTCGCTCACTTCCCACAGCTTCTTGGCCACAGCGTCATCTTTGGCCTTGGCACACACCTCCTGCACCTGGCAGTTGGAAAAGTAGCGCCCGCTCAGGGGCTCAATGCCCTCCTGGAGGGCGCAGTGCAGGGTGGTCTGGGCGCCTGCCTCAGGGTCCAGGAACAGCAGCATGGAGAAGGGCTTCAGCAAGATCTTCCACCAGATGGAGGCGTAGCGACTGATTTCTGTTTTGATCACGCCTGTAGGGCACAAAATCGCAAGACAGAATAACTATCAAGTTCGTGGCTTCTTTATGCTAGGCCTCGTGCTTTACTCGTCCAACAGTCACGTGACCAATCAGAGGCCTCCGAACATATGAGGTGGGTTTTTATACATGCGTCCAGGAGGGAGTGATATGTCTTCTTTTTTTTTAAATCAGGTTGGTTTGGATAGCTACAACAACCTTATCGATCAAGAGATCGATTATATTTAAAACCCTTATATCAAGGGTTGTAAAGCTTTATTTCCATTTGTCATCTTGAAATTATTTTTCTTTCAGCTTTGCATACATATACATATACATACACAAAAGATTTGCATACAGACCTGTGCAGTTTCTCAACTTTACCATGTTGCATTGTGAAGTCTGACAGTGACAGTTTGTACCATTTGTTGCCAGTGTTGAGGACATGTTGTTGTGCTGAACTTTTTAGCGGAAAAGTGGCATAAATCGCATTTTAATGTTTTTCTCCAGTTGACACATGGCCTAAAAGATACTCTCCCAGTAATGCTGCAATGTCACAGCAACGCTCTGAGATTGTTGTGCATTGGCTGCAAACTGACCTGGGTGCAAACTGTAGCAGGTGACGCCCGTGCCCTGGAGCCTCCTAGCCAGCTCATGGGTGAACAGGACATTACAAAGCTTGCTGTGAGAGTATATCATGAAGAGGTTGAAGCTGGAGTCGCCCAAGCCCAGCTCGCCGTGCGCGCTCAGGCAGCCGAAATCGATTCTCCCGTGTTCGTGGGCCTTGGACGACACGTTGACCACGCGGCTCGGACTGCACTCCTTGAGACGCTCCAGCAGCAAGTGGGTCAACAGGAAGTGGCCGAGGTGATTGACGCCAAATATCATTCCCAGGCCGTCCTCAGTCTTTCCTTGCAGAATGAGCCCTGAAGTGGGCAAACGAGCACTTACAGTGACATGGGTGGCCCTGAAGCTCGAACAATGCCGCAAGCCAAGCAGCGAGTGAGAGCGGACAAGTTTTCACACCTGCATTGTTGATGAGCAGGTCCAGCCTGGGCTCAGTCTTCAGGAAGGTTTCAGCGAATGAGCGTACAGACTGCAGGCTGCCCAGGTCCAGCTGCTGGTACACCACCTCAGCGTTGCCGCTCTCCTGAAGAACAGAAAACTTCAGGCTATCGGTCTCCTCTCTACCTGGTTCCGAAACATTAACAGTTGACTTCTCACCCTCTTTATATCATTGACGGCAGCCTCTGCTCTCTGTTGGTTCCGACAGGCCAGGATGACCCGGGCTCCTCTCCTGGCCAGGTCAAGTGCTGTGGCCTTCCCTATACCAGTGTTGCCCCCTAGATGAGAGACCCACTCAATTTTCAGAACAGCCCAGACTAGGTTCGTTTTCTTGTTTCTAATTTATTAATATTCATTAGTATTAATTGTTGTTAACACTAATGTCTTACAGAAGCGTTCCTGTAAACAGTGATCGGTGAGCACTGAACTTTGACTCGAAGTCCACCGAAGGCGCTAATCCATGCACCACTAGTTAACCGAGCTGTTCACTCAGAATAGGGTTAATTAACTTGAAAACACGAAAAATGTTGAAAAATATCACTAGCGTACCCATTGAAATGCCCGATAACATTACGGACATATTGTCTCGTTTTAACGAGACTTCTGTTAAAAGGCGAAAGAACGAAATCTTAGTTTGTTTCAGCTATAGGGAACATACCCGTCCCATACTGACACTTGACCCCAGCCGCGGAAAATCCTTCTGACTATTCGATTCCTTCGATGGAGCGTGTTAAATCCCAGAAAAATATGACGAAAATTGCCCAACTTCCTGGTTTGACATAACCTATGTAGATACTATCGAACACACTGCGAGGTACAACTAAAAAGAACATTCTCCAAAAATCCTTCAGTAGCCCGTGAAATTCCACTCTCTTAGGTGTTCCGGCTTCTGATTTAACACCCCATAAAAAAACACTAACAAAACTTACCAGTTACGATCACGGTCTTCCCAAGAAGTCTAGCCGAACTTTCACACTTCTGACCTTTGATTACAGTATGATACAAGACAAAACACAGCCCTGCTATCACCCCCACAACAACGAGCAAAAGAACAGGCATCTGTGCAGCGTTGTGAACTTCTAATAATTTGGGATGTTAGATTAGGTGCTACACATGTAAGAAAACTAGGTAACAAAATGTCCTAGATAATTTTTGCTCCGGTGTGTTTTTGCCCGTTGTTCTACTTCTGTATAGTACGCAAGATCGCCACCTACTGGATTTTAAATACCGTGCAAACAATGCTGCACGTTTCGACCTAACCCCACCCCTAGGGAAACTATTCTGCAATGGAAACGTAATCCTGGCATTTACAATAGAAAATAGACAAATGTGTTTTTTGAAATTTCTTCATAAAATTGTTGTTTTTTTTTTACAAGACGAGCAGACACCAAAGTCAAAATTGGTTTATATTTACAGAGTACAGGAAATAGCTCAGATGATTTCTAAAATAGCCACTATTTACACAGCCTAAAGACAAAACAGGACTCAAAAAATGTTTAACAACACTTTCGGAAACACTGCTGAACACTGAGTGGAGTTTATGAAGCACATTTAAAAACCAACAACATGGCCTATTTATGTACACAGGAGCCACCAGTTGGACTTGCTCACCATATGAAGAAAAAAACAGACAGATTGATTTGTTTTCAGGTCTGTGTATACACACACGTATGCGTATATACATATATATACACAAGCATACATACAAAATGTATGTATAAATCAATATACATATGTGCATGTATATACATTTTTATATCGCTACCTGAAGTGCCAAAGTAGCAACAGAAACATTAACACTACATTTACACATACAGTACATTAAATAAAATGATAGAGTAAATGTTTCTTTAAAGAGAAGGAAGATAGAATAATAATTAAAAAAAAACCTTACTGGCACAAAACAAGATTCGCTTACTTTCCACATTTAATGGAAACTGAGACTTTTCTTATTAGTTTAGAATGTTGAGGACAATCAAAGCATCCCTTTTGTATGCAAATCTAGATAACCATTCAAGTTATCCGTTAAAAAACAAAACAAAAATATTATAAATTCTATGTGCAACTTGCCCACAAAACCGGAGCCCTGAAAAATACTTCATTTCATGCAAATGTCTGATTACTTTTAAAAAAAACATAAAAATATGTTCTGTACAGGTCCGCTCGTTGCTACGGGACGGAGTTGGAGCGCAGCACGGACGCTTGGTGCAGTTTGAGCGCGTGCTCTTTGGGCTGGCGGAGCGCAAACTCTGTGACGCTGAAGACAAACTGTAGGCAGCCCATCTTGATGTAGCTGCCGTGGTGGAGCAGCGCCGTCCCCTCCCAGCCGGCTCCACTCCCTCCAATCAGGCTAGAGCTGCTGGCCTTGCAGCTGCATATCGTCCGGGGTCCCCCCCGTGACTGGCAGCTCATCACCGCCGCCGGCCCGTCCTCTCCCTCTTCCTGCTTCCGTTTCTTACAGTGGCCTGCGGATAAAGCACAAGGACCAGCACTGAGATATCCCCATCGACTTACACCTGATAGTGAGAGAGGCATGGCGATGCAGCACACTCACGAATGATGTTCTGAACTTTGGACACCAGGCTGCTGGAGGGGCCGGGGGAACTCTTCTCGGAGAAGTCGCAGGAGTAGAGGACGTTGTCCACGGTGGTCCCGTGCTCACTGTAGTTCAGCAGCTCATAGTGCTTTGTGTTCTATGGGGCGGGGTAAAAACTGGCTCAGGCCTACACTCAACGCAAGCCACAATATTGTTCATTCTGGTAACCGTTTTTAAAAAATTAATTTAAAATTTCTACCACCCCAGCACTTTTACACATGGTAAGTAAGCAAAGTTCAACTACTACTTTGTAAGTTAAGGACAACCAGGATTGCTCAGAGTAGACTGAGCAATCCAGTCTGATCTGCTGCAATGAGTAGACACCCATTGGCTAGGCAGCACTGCAATGGGTGTACCTCCTGCTGCTCAGTCTCGCTGGTTAAGTGACTACTGACTGACAAGGCAGCCCATGTAATAAATGATTCACAAAGATGTTACATGGCAGTGGAACTTAAATATATATTCAGAATTTAAAGGAGATTGATTTTTCTACATAAATTAAATTAAACAACCATACCTCGTCGTAAAAGATGCAGGCGTGCTTTCCCGATACGTAATTACAATGACCGTAGTTTTTAAGGCACACGTCCATGTCGGCCCCTGCGGTAAAATTGGGGGGTTTAGAAGGGGCCGTAAAAACCAAAGTGGGGGCATGGCACTGCTGACCCAAACATGGCCTCTGAAACTATAGGAAGAGAGATACTCACCCGTTCCTATGTAGAGCGTCCTGTAGCACATGTTCACAGCTCCTGCCTTCCCTGTTAAGGGGTAGAACACGGCCCTAGCCTGGACCTCGCTCCTGTTTGCTGAGGAGGGAGAGAGGAGAACCAATCATAACTCGTCCTGTGATGGGACGCAGCTAGTGGAGAAGGGAGTGGGAAGGAGGGGGGGGGAGTGAATGGAGACAGACAGCACAGTAGGAGTGAATGAGGTGACCGACAGGAGCACAGAGACGAGACCAGAGAGGAAGGAAGTAGTACCTTCAGTGTGTGGCGCCTGTGGCCTGGGGGGGGCGGTGTTGGGGGCAGGGATGCCAACACAGCTGCTGGGGGGAGAAGCCACTTTGGGGGGAAACAGCTGCTGAATCCTTTGCCAAGCCAGGAGCTGGATGAACTTCTCATCCAGCTTACTCATCTCAATTTCTGGGGAGGAAGAGAACGTTTTCAGGACTGAAATAGAGTCTGTGAATGGGTTCTGACCCACAGCCCCCCCACTACACTCGGAGGTGAGTCGCGGCAGCACATTTTGGTTGGCTCACCTGATGGCGGCGTGGGAGAACCCATCCTGGCCATGGCTGTATCCTTGGTTGCTCTTGGCGGGGTGACGGCACGGGTGCCAGCGGCTGGAGATGACACACAGCGGCTGGTCAGGGCGGCGGCCTGCCCGCCCGCCGTCCCCAGGGGCGCCCGGAAGGGCTGTGCTAGCAGGCCGGCATCGGCAGGGAAGGGAGAAGCCCCCGTCTGTGCACAAGGGGTGAGAGTGGCATCCTCAGTCTTTACAGCAGCCACCCCCGTGTGGGCCGGGACAGGGGGGGTACCGCCCAGTCTGTGCTGCAGCTCGCTCTGTCTGCAGTCAAGGGTCCCGTTTGCCTCAGCAGGGGGACCCAAAGGGCCGTTGGCAGTCCCGCAGTTGGGGCAGGGCACCTCCACGCACGAGCTGCACCTGCCCCGCACCTCCTTCAGCACAGGAGCCCCTTGGGGGCTGACAGGTGCAGGACGAGGGTCAGGGCAAGGCGCTGGTGAGGCTGTGGGAGACAGGGTGTTGTGGTCCTCTGTGGTCACGCAGGGTTTGACGTCAGCCTCCTCCGTCCTCTCCGAGTCCCAAAACGTGGACGACGTTTGCTTAGCAGAAAAGTGTCTGATGACGCTGCACTGAAGAGCGATGACGCTTCTCAGCCACTGCGTGACGGGAGGAGGGGGACCCAGTTAGAACAGGGGTCGATAAACCACAGATTTACAATGAAGTCTATAGAGGACACTAGGGGGTGCTAGGCAGCACTGCAATGGGTATACCTCCTGCTGCTCAGTCTCGCTGGTTAAGTGCTGAGGGGATGTAGGGCGCTGGGAAGGGGCTTCTGGGATGCCATTACAGATCAGCTCGCCGCTGCGGATCCCTGCAGGAGCCATCAGGGCCGGGGGAACCCGGTACTGGGCCTTGACCGCATCAGGGACCTACCAGGAAACACAAGTCACATTTACTAAGCCCGGCCGTAGATGGGTGTTCAGAAGCCAGAGAAACAACAGTAATGGTACTGCTACCAAAACACCTGTACGCACAGGGTTGTGTTTGCTTGCATGTGAACCGTGATTCAAATCTCTCGCACGTGAACTGTGTGAAATAGGGTCCTACGGGTACAATTACAGAAACACTGTAGTCTAAGAACATTAAGGGAGGATCAGCTTGACTTTTTTACTGCGAGTTAAGGTCTGAAGCTCTTGAGTGTAGCTGAGGTACTTTGGAAGTAGACCGAGGTCGGCTGGGGAAGGTCTACCTTGAGCTTTTTTCTCCCGTGTTGGTGGGCGCCCCGGCGGTTGGGAAGGTTCTGTCGGTGGACACGTTGCAGGAAGTCCACCTTGATGGCGTGCTGGGACAACCGGTCCTGGAACTGGTCGAACAGCTGGCAACGGTTGCTCAGGGTCATGCTCTTCTGGTTCAGCTGAAAGAACATGGCAGGACCACAGCCCAAACGGGTCAGCACCACTTCAACTCAGGCCTTTGGTGCGTCAGAAAGCAAGGCATGACAGGAAGCCTTTCCTGATCAGAGGGTCTCACCGCAACATGCTCAATGTGATTGGGGCACATCCACCGGCCCGTCGGCAGGGCAGTAAGGGGAGGGTCCAGGCAGTCCATGTGGAACAGGAGGGGGCAATAGTCACACTGGATGAGTGGGGCTAATCTGCAACTCCTATAGACGACAGACAGAAGAAACAGCACTAGTCACACAAATACACAGCTTTCGCTGCTTCAGTTCCAGTCACGTGTATTTTACATTTAATGATGCCGACCCACGCATCCAATGATGTGATAATGTTCGACGAAAGAAACACAGGAATTATCACAGATTCTGTTCTAGAGAACTAGCCAGTAAAGCAGATGCACCTTCTTTAGGGTCTCATACCTGCCACAGGAGAAGCACACCTTCACGGGAAGTGGGACCAGCCCATTGTGATCCAGCTCGTGCTGAGGTTTCTTTACATTCTTCCCCGTCGTCTCCTCTTTTCTTCTCCTCTTACTGGTTCCTGAGAGCGGAAAAAACACGCAGACACACAGGAGAGACAAAATGCTTACTTCCACAGTCGTCCAATCAAGCCAAACACCGACAGGTCTGTGGTGTCGAGTGACCAGCTGTAGTTCATGCGTCACAGTTTCAGATGCTGCCGCCTAGGGCTGGGTATTGACAGATAGCATAATGTTTTTTTTTTTAACCATACCAGTTTCATTCTAGCCTCAATGGTGTTTTGCCATATCCCCCGCCAAGGAGCAGGAGTTATTGTTTATTAAATGAATAACATATACAATGGGCAATACTTTTTTCGCAGCCAAGTTAGCTAGATAAAGCATTAAATTATTTTTTTGTGATCAGCGATGAGCAAGTTACGATTTCTGAATTCTTCCGTGTCTTAAGTCTCACACGGGTCCTTCTAGCCTTCGTAGAAATAAACGATTGCCAAGAGCAATCTATTGTATTTTCCCCATGCATTATTTGGTGGCAATTAATCATAACTGAAACGACACGCATATTTGATTGTTTACTTAAACATTCTGACATTCACCCAATACACGTCATCATTCTTTTCTCATACCGGTTTGAGAATTCTTATACATGCCCAGCCCTACTGCTCACAGGGGAGAGCTGGTGCTGACCTGGAAGTGCAGTTGTGCAGGTGAG
Organism: Hiodon alosoides; assembly: GCA_025775065.1. Lineage (NCBI taxonomy): Eukaryota > Metazoa > Chordata > Actinopteri > Hiodontiformes > Hiodontidae > Hiodon > Hiodon alosoides. Next base: position 741,343 of record JAOYSI010000003.1, on the reverse strand, counting down.
GTCACTGGGCAGCTGGAACTGCGTGGGGTTTCTCTCCATGGCAGCGGCTATGAGGAGCTCGAAAGGCCTTCGTAAGCGTGGGGTGGCGCCCTCCGGCTCAGAGCCGGGTGCCTCTTCCTCCGCGTCCAACAGGTCCTCATCTGCCTCCTCGTTCTGCTCCGAGGGCGTGGCCGTATCACTGGAGGCGTTTGAGGTGGGCGTGCCGGGGCGGCTGCCAGCCCTGCGCTCCAGGAGCCGGACCTGGGCCACAGCCGCCCGCGCCCCTGTCCCCACCCCAGCCGCACCGTCCAATCGCACTACGCCAAGCTCCAGCTCCGTCGCGGGTGAAGACGGTCGCTTGGACAGCGGCCGCTCCGGCAAGCCGTTTATCTGGTCCTTTTTCAAGTCCCGCTTCTGTGGGGAAGAGGGCAGACACGAGACGTGACCCAGCTCATCATGGCCTAAATGTAAAACTCAGTTCATTTAGCCATCTTCACTATACATTTGTTTAGAAGGAGCAATCAGGTTCTTGCTAAAAAAAATTTGCAGTCAGAAGCCCAGCATCTTAACCACCATGGCTACCCCTGAATTACTACACTTACGTGGACATACAGCTGTCAAAAAAGAAACCGGGAAACAGAATCCAATTCTCATGTAATTCTAGAGCTCACCTTCCCGCGCACCACACAGCGATGACACATCCAGTCCCCAGGGGGCAGCATCTCCTCACTGAGGGGTGGGTTACTGCAGATACCACAGAAGCAGAAGGTCAACGCAAACACAGCAGGCACTGGGCCAGAGCAGTCTGAGTCAAAGCGCTCGCTTCCCGTACAGCTGGCACTGTGTAGGGTTAAACACTGACAGACCGCTTGGATGAAGCATTTGCCAGGTGGCACCACAACTATTTAACCGTTAAAACCAGAAATTCCTTTCTTCATCCACCGCCATTGCACAGGCTCGTTTCCGTGTTTGGAGAAGTCAAAAACCTTGTTCCTGTTGCCTCTGATTGCAGAAGGCTAGGTTAAAACCATTCTGGCTTCGAGAATGGTCCTGCCTGCAATTGTGAAACGCTTCCACCGGTTTAAACAATCAAAATATTTAAATGAAAGCCATCAACATGAATTAAAACGCTCAGAAGTGCAACACTGAACAAAGTTCCCCTTCCCAACAAAGCAGATTAAGTGCAAGTACTTGAAAAAATTACAACAGACATGGCAAAATAGATTTGAATCTTGTTAAGGTAAAAAACAAACAAAAAAAAAACAGAAGTGCTACGTGTTTATGCTAGAGCCTCTGGTTTAAAAAGGGGAGGCTGCATAAGAACCTCAGGCCTCTGTCTGAAGTAATCCAGTCAAAAAAGAAGACTGAGGCACCGCCTCACTTGCCCTCAGGCAAGTATCTCAACATCGCCGTTGGAGGAGCAAACCACCTATTGACCAATCAGCGTCTCAAGTCTCACATGGGTCCTTCTCGCTTTCGTAGAAATAAACGAGACTGCCAAGAGCCTCAGCTAAAAAGATAAATAAATTTTAAAAAACATGGTCCTTGCAGCAGAATGCCTTGGTTGTGTAGGGGGTTGAAGTGGCTGAGGAATTTCAGATCTCTAAAAGCAGAAAGTCTGGATCAAAAATCACACAAGAGTCTGAAGGTTTTTCCATTTACCTGGCCAGCTAACGGATCGGTATTTAAAAATCCCACCCACTACCAAGGAGAACTTAAGCTGTATTCCTCACCGATATTTACCCGCCCTAGCAAGGAAACCGGCAAATGAAACGATTAGCTCGTTGAGCTAAGGCTTTTGCTCCAGGAATGATTCTTATTCTTTTCCTCGACTCCAGGGACTGACGTCACTATCTGTAGTGAGCTTGTTAATTAAAAAATAAATAAAATAAAATCAGCATATTGTGCAGCCTTAGGTTAAACTTTGCTGCTCATGACTACACATTTTTACACAGGCTCCACACTCAAGCCACAGCCCCGCCCCCCCCCCACCTCAGAGAACCAATCACAAAAATACTAAATGCACTAGCAGATGACCACAGTAACAAGACTGCCACAGGCTTAGGCAATTCTGAACGCATTAGCACAATTGGCAATTCCAAATTGGGGCAAAAAAGACAAAATAAAATATGTTAATATTCAAGTTCAACTGATGGAAATGTTCAAAGTACGAAACCCCTCATTATCAGAAGGAAAGTTATTCCTGTTGATCAACTCTGTCCTAGGTTATTCCAAACATGCTGGGTATTTGACAAGTCACCATTACCAATCCAGTCCCAACTGCTAAAGCAAATATGAGGGTAAAAGTCTGTCTATGCAGCATCCCTGCCATTAAAACGAGTTATGAAATGGCCATGTCGCCCCCTAGTGGAAAATGTGACAACAGCACAGTCGTCAGGTTTTCAAACCACACCGAATACTGTTGCCTATAAAATGTGGCAAATTCAATCCAACTAATAATGCAATTAACTAAGTTTCACTGTAAATGAAGAATGGGTCGGCTGTAGCAACACTTGGTCACAGTCTCCCTTTTCACCTGTTTTTTACGGTCTCTTATTTAAGGTGTTCATAAAACGAATAAAGGGAAAACACACACGGATACCATGCTGTAAAATAATTATCACCGTATATAATGAGCTAGTGATTAAGAACTGACTATTTCTCTACTAGTAAGAAGGTAATCTCTTATTGCTTTATACGCCCTGCATTACAAGCCATAACGTAAAAAAATGGCTAACTGTCTGTACTGAAATTGCCCGACAGGCTTTGGGTGTATTGCCGCGTCAAATGTATCTAAACTCTCCTTTTACTGTAAATGTACTTAGACAGCTAGCTATACGTGCCATTAGTTTTTTCGGCGGCGTGTGAATAAAGTGGCTGTAAAATATGAACCTTGAACAGCTCCACAGTGTTTAAGTAAACCTCAATAGTATTAAACAACTCTGTGTCGATTTCGCTATAGTTAAGATTGCATTTTATCCACAAATTCATTAAAATGTCGGCAAAATGGCGCTTGAGCAAAAAAAAAAAACAAAAAAAACCACACACGGTATTTAAATGGAGGTCGCCATATTGTAAACACAGGCACAGACGAGCGCAGCCCAGCCTCAATTGGATTTTTTTAGTTCGTTTAGCTGCTCAGACAGTCACGGTCTTAATGGCCAAAATTATTATTATTTTTTTTAATCTGTTGCGTTTTTAGCATGAACACATCGTGCGGATGGTAAAGCACATTGTTAAAACAAATACTTAATATAAATAACCTATCTATGAGAATGGTTTGTACCATCCTTTGTGCTCTCATTGACAAGTCGTGTAAAACCAGGGTGAGTTCAAAGCATATTAAAAGAAAGTAAAATGTTGCCTTTAATGTACACAATCAGCCCTCCTTAGTAGTACATGTTTTTTTGCGAGAAGACAAGTCAAAAGTCTCGCAGAATCAAGTATTTAAGCTTGCCAGTTCCTCGCACCAGCCTGGCTATAGTATTGCTGCAAAAACCGTCCGAAATCTCAATTTATGGATCTTTAGATCTTGGTGAAATGGGAACATTTAGGTTAAAATGTTGCAGGATACAACAATATCAGCATACCAGCATTGCAAGTGGAAGGCGGCCGGACAATAATCACAGCAAAGCAGGTCCCCTCCCTCTCGGCAGCTGTCACAGGTATCGTGGTTCGTCGCCCTGCCGCTTCTCCGAGAATCTTTATCGGGTCTGCGACTTCTTTTTTCGCCGTCCTCTGACTTTGGGGGAGCGAGCAAGGTTTGGATTTGCTAGAGTGATACAGAAAAAGGTTGGCCACGTACGTTAATAGGCAGCCATGAGCGCAGAAGCATTTTCGTTTGCATCAAATGATCATTATTGTTTACTGTGATTGTATTGACGGAATATTTTGGTTTGCAGTTTTTAAGGTAGCTATTTGGCTGAATTCTTAGTTGTGAGTCGGCCACCTAAGTTTTTTTTGACGCTTCAGCCTTATGCGTTTCAATCGTGCTCTCAGCCCAAAGATAACTATAGCGAGCACACTACTTAAATTAACATGCAGCCTGGCCTCTACAGCTGTTATAACGGGAAGACAACTACAGTCAGAATTTAATAGAACGTGGATCTTGCTTGTCAGCAAAACATTCGCCTAATTAGCCAGGTTTCACGTTTACAAATCAACCACAAGTAACGTGTCAAATGACTCGCAGGACTTCGGAAGTTGCACGCAACCTGCCTAGTCACGTCCGGTCAATGGTACAAAATGCCTCAGTTAATATCAGGACATCGGAGACCTGGCAAAATATCTTAACGTGTTTTCAAGCCTCACCTCCATTAGGCCCCCAGACGTATCCAGATCGTATACAACCGCTGGGGTCTCCATTTTGTCCCACATTCATACAGCAGTCTGTTGTCCTGCTTCGAAATGAATCCTTTGCAAAGGAACAATGACTCGAGGGCCAATATCCAGAGCCCGTGCAATTCTTCCCACAACGCCACCTTCCAATTGGGACAGGCAATGTCTTCTTTTAAAAGGTTGGTAGTTGGCTTCAACAACGGAGTACTCCCAACTCGATGCAATACAAATCTCGTCACAAGCCTTTTCTTCTCCACAATTCTCAAGACAGAATCCCTTCAGGTCCACGTTACCCAACTCCAACAGAAAAACGACTTGTTTAATTGCCAGTTCGACGAAAGTGTTCTTTAGAAAACCACAGAAATGCAGTGTGGCCTTTGTGAGGCCTAACCTACACGGTGCCTGTTTCTACTCCACCGGTTGTAGCTGGTGGTAATAAAGATGCTGTCGAAAAAAGCGACACCGTTGCCTTCCATAATAAATCCAGTACTAACAAATATATACACAGGATAGGTAAAAAGGGGCGCGTCTGGAAAAGAGCTTCCTTCTGATGTTCTGTTGCTCAGCGACAGTAGTGAAATCGTGGGGTTATTGTTTTTGTTATGGATAAATCCTGTGCATCAATCCAAACACTGCTAGCTATATCCTCTCCATGGAGTTGGCGCAAACTTGAGTGGAACGACATCTGGGCATGCGCTCTCGCGTAATGTCGGGTGAAGCTCAAAGTCGGCCATCTTGGTAAAGGTTCGGTTTGGTATTGAATACTTAAAAGTTTATGCTATGAATTTCAGTTTTCTATATAAATAAATACATGTCGATTGATGGTTCTATTTTAATTAAATATATTGAATTAATATAAATATCTGCTGCAGACTTCCTGCGCCCACTTCAAACACGCTTGCGCACCCGTTGTCGGCCAATATTTACGTTTGGGCTCAGATTGGCTTTGACACGTCATACGGTGCGTCCGGACTAATCACATTCATGTGCGTTTTGGGTTCGCCATATTACTGATGGAGAATACCAGTTATGGTGATGAGCTGTGTTATTTTGATTTTTTTAAAGATAGCATTGCATGCTATAGCACAGCACATACGGTCCCGAGTATGTATTTCCCTCAGTTCAGAATGTGCTTCCATATGTACCCATTCCTTCAACTAGCCACGTTGCGGCCCCAAATGACTGACGGTTCCGGAGACTGGGGAGAGTATAATCTGGGATCGATTATCGATCGGTGTTTCATGATACTTTTTTTTGTTTAAACAAATAAACATTTTTGTAAGTCGTTTTTTAACCACACGTTTTGCGTTAAAATAAAACAATTTCTAGAACGCATTATTTGTCCACGCTTTTAACATTCAAGCGAGGTTTTTGCAACGAAAGTGCGAGTCTCACAACGACCTGGCATTTTCATGATGTGTGCACAAATCCTGCCTCCGACCAAATGCGCATTGACGTAATCATTGTAGAGCCCTGAAAAAACTGATATTTCAGCGTATACTGAAGCCATATCAAATATGTTTTTAAATGTAGTATATATTGGACTTGGTGAAAAACTGGACGAAGACGGACCGACATAAATGTTCATGAACGGGACACTTTTCCTGTTTCGATCGTCTTAAAAATACCGCCAATCCCATTGTCTACCTAAATTAGACATGGGTGGTTATGAACCATACGTTTTCTTATATTTTATGTAAAAAAAATAATCCCACGTACGGGCGCATTGATGTCCGTCCAGTCTCGTCAAGTTTTCTGGTGATCTGCGCATATGTGCCACGTGGGTTTAAATTTATTTATTTATTTAGTTTTTTACCGATAATGCGTAATTAGTAGTTTGTTTTATGCGTACTATGATTTTGATACACAAATCTACATGTGAATTAGCTGACTGAGTGTATGAAGAGTTGAAAGATATATTTATATTTAAATAAAGTATTTATGTTGATTTACCAGCAAGGAAATGGTATTGTATGCAACCTCTTCGGTGGCAATAATAGTCTTCAGATTAAGTCCATGAACTTCGGATAAATCAGAATATAAGGTTTGTTAAAGTTAGATATGAATTACCGTAACTGCATTTGCTTAAAACGTATACAAAGTATACAGGTAGGCCTACCTGGTACATCTCCAGAATAATCGTCTGGCTAACGTTGTCACGTTTCTAAACTTTTAACAGTAGGCAAGATTGGACACAAAGTTGATTAGTACATTTCAAGTTCAATGTTAAAATGTGGTACAGTTTTGACCTTCGGCATGGTAACGTTACTTACTTAGCCAACATTAGCCACCCAGTCTTTCTTTTTAAAAAGGTAAAAACTCTTTCCAGTTATATAAAAGCAAGCTCTGATGTTAGAACATCAAACGAACGTTATCAAATGCTTGGCACAGCTTGTTATATTAGAATTATAGGATAGGTATTTTTTATTAATAATAATAATGATGATGATGATTCCAAGCAGATCCATGGAAGACAGGTCTGTGCACACAAAAAAGAAATTCTTAAGTATATCCCGTGTTTTTCTAAATATTGTCATCACATTCAGTAATACAATGTAGAGATTACCAGCAAGAAAACCAGTAAGTCAGTTTTGTATCACTTAAGTTGAAGGGAAGTCTTTAAAAACAGATCTACGAAAAGACCTCAGATCAGAAGTTGAATCCCACCATACAGACAAGCGTAGTGAATATAAAACCAGTTTGAACAGGTAGCAACTCTTCAGAGTGTTTCGCGGAACTAGGGCATGGGATTCAGTTTGTTTTTATTGTCCTCAGTTTGTTAAGACCTAAAGAGAGGCCGGACATACAAAAGACTGCCTAAATGATTACAAACATACCCTATCTTGTACTAGGTTACTTTCCGAAACAGTACTCGGAACATGTTGCAAGTTATTCTGTTTGTGGTACCGAGATTGTTATTATGTCTTTTAATCTGCTTCTGCTTCTCCAAGTGCACCAAATATTAAAATTATTATAGTCTACATGAACATTCAAATTGTATTATCGGTCTTTTTTTTTAGGTTTATCACTTTCTGTCAATTTCTCACTTCTGAGAAAACTGCCGGGAGGTTTTTTGGAAGTATATAGAATACAGGAAGTAGCCACACCTTTAATATGCCATGTCTACAGTCTACATTGAAGCCCAGTGAAATGAGAAAATAGATATATCTATATCTTCCCATGCACATTTGGATTTGGCTTGTAGCGTTTAAGAAAGTTATGGGCCTGAAATGGATACAATTATGCAGGTCGGAGAAAATTATCAACAACAATGTTACATTAATCTGATTTTGTTGGATATTCTCATACATAGTTCGGATTTGTGTCGCTATTTCCTTATCATACAATAATTGGCAATGTGTGAGAGGTGGAATACGCTTGCAAGCAGAAAACACCACAGGTGTAACACTACGAGTGACGGGGAGTCTGATCTCTGAATGTTTTTACGCCATTTTATAACAACTTTTCTTTTGCTGGTATATTTACAATGAGTCTGGGGTTCAACCCCGCTATGCAGATACCTGATGGTCCCAATGTTGATGACGTAATTGTAATAGCAGAATTTAGAAAGTGGTCCCTCTTGATTTACTGTAGAAATGTTTCCATTCATCACAGGCCTCAGATTTTCTTTAAGTTATTGAAGGCGTATTCCAGCTAATTGTGGTCCACTATATTGACAAAACCATTGAATCATCCTGTGAAATCCCTAAGAAAATTAATAAAAACTTAGTGTTCTCTGATGGCAAAGTTATGTTAATCTTCTGTGCCTGCTTTCAGGGTGTAAAATGCATAAACACTGAAGCTTGGCCGTCCGGGCTGAATCTCCACCGAAGAAATGTCATCTTGTCCCATCTTATCCAAGCTCTTTGTAGTGCTGGCAAAACCTCCCCTGTAGAGAGGAAAGTTACGGCAGGGCAGTTGGATGAATAGATGGGAGGAGGAGCCCAGCAATTCATGGAAGAGATAAAAGGTACAGAGGAATTTCCATGAGGCGAGGCGATGGGCTCGTTCCCTGGTTCCGAAATGTCCCTAAATGGAAACCTCGTACTCTCTGGTCTCCTGTAAATCCAGACACAAGCGCTTGTCAGGGACAGTTGCACAGGCCGTTAGAGGTACTGCTAAGGGTGCAGGACTACAGATGGGCTCTTTCATAGTATGATCCTTAGAGCTACTAAAACATTGTTAATGCCAGTGACAATAAACCACAGGTGAGATGCCAGTCAAGTTAAACTAAAAGTAATACAGACAATGAAATATTGTCACAATAAAGGTTTTAAGCTACAGTGTTTGAGGAGCGGGGATAAAGCAGCCATGGTCTCTGCTGGTGGGGCTGCTTGTTTCCCTGTGGGTGGCAAACTGACCTGGTAGCACGCATGGCCGATGTGATGGCAGCAGTGAGAGTCAGGTCATGGGACAATGGCAAAGGCAGGCAAACTCCTAGAGATCAGGATGCACAATGGCGGGGGATGGGGTAATCTAATGGTGACACATGACTCTTTGTGGTTGGTCTCACCTCGTTGTTCTTCAGGGTGTGCAGTGGCGAAGGGACACACAGACAGAGCCATTAACAATCAGAGGGTGAGCACAGGGGCTGATGGGAATGGGGGTGGGGGACCAAATGTCTCGTCACATGAGCACAGGATGGAAGTGGGGAAAGAGAGTGAGAACAGCACTGCACCCTCAGGTAACCCAGGGTTTGAGGGCCCGCTCAAAATCCCTCATCCCCAAAGGCTTCTTGGGAATTTTCCCAATATTAGAAAAATCATGAGGGAACATTATCTTTAAAACTTTTATTGTCAATACAACACCTGACTTTGCTGATACCATTATGATCACTATAAAATTGTCCTGCTGCTTAAATATATCACTTTATGAACAAGGCATGGACCATTTTTGTTTAAAATTGTATTTATAAAATCCTTTGAGGTATACTTTGAGTATGCAGCAAATTTGATAACCAAAACATTGCTATGTGAGAGAACAAATGAGATCTAATGGTGGTGTGAAACGAATGCGCAGGGCTCTCCTGTGTCACTTGTGACAAGAGGGCAAATTGACACAATAAATAAAAAGTTTGAAACAGTAATCATTTTAAGAAGCTGCTAAATAATAATAACAATAATAATATATAGCTGCAATTAAGGGGAGAAATCCACACGCAAGGGGCAGGGGAAGGTGAAAAATCCAACATGGTGAAAACTATATTTGAATATAGTGAATATAATGAAGTTATAAGTTACGTTTTATGTTAAGCTGTCTGTATGTTTCTTAAAGTATCGGCATGTTCTGATGTCTCGTGCTTTACATTCATACGTGTGTTGGGCAGATATTCCAAATGTTTTTTTGACTGAATTTGTATTTTATCCACAAATGCTGTAAATTGAATGTCTTATTGCAGCCTTGTTTTTTTACATGGCAACTTTATTTGGATTTCTTGAAAGAAGCCTCACATAATATGGTGGTTCCACTGGATTAATAGGTTAGCTGACGGAATGTTGTCACTGCAATAAAAATGGTCTGGTGTGCAATTATATGGTGGGTTAATAGGTTATCTGATTGAATGTTGTAACTACAATAAACATGTTTTGGAAGGCACTCGGTTGCTGGAACTGCAACAAAAGCACAGTTGTTTACCAATTCCAATAAACAAGAATTGGGTGAAGGCGGAACTACCTAGGGCCAGGGAGGTAACCACAATGGTTTCCATAAGAGCCAATCGTGATAGGAGGGTAAAAGCTGTGACCCAATAGGGTAAAAGCTAGAACCAATTGGGGGTAGTAAAACATCGTGGTGATGCTGTGGCCACCTCCCATTAGAGGAAGGGCGGGTATGTTTGAATTGTACTAAAGCTGGTGTGCCGAGGCTGTTCGTTGGGTTGTTCCGCGGACACCACGGCTTTTGTTGTGTTTACATAATAAAAGTTTTAATTTCGTGAGGAGCCAAGTCTCCGTCTCCTAACTACAGTTTCAACGGAAAAGAGTAAAACAATCATTGGAAACCATGACAATAACAAATTATTGTCGATACGATAAACGGTCTCAAATGGGAGAATTTAACGCAAAATCCATAATGGCGGACATTCAGTATGGCAGACCAAATGAGTGCGGGGTAAAATAATATTGAGAATGAGGAGATACACATTCGTACGAAGTCTGCTTCTACAATTTACGGTATTTTTATTAACAAGGTTCAACATTTGAAAATATATCAATGGCTTGTAGACGTCTATAAACCAAAAAAACTTTGTTTTTTGTTAACTTTGTTAACGATCCGTCTGTATTTTTTATAACCCGTTTTCTAGTGGTAGCAGAAAAACGTAAAAATATCTATACCTGCAAATTAATTGGTTTGTGGCAGCCATATTGTTTTACACTGAAACAATGGTTTTATAACTTTTAAAGAGCATATTAGTACAAGTTACAAGTCCGTAAACCAAACGGATTAGGAGGAGATGATTTTTTAAAATGTTCTGCAGAATATCACCAAAATGTGAAAAGTAGTTCATGGCGGTGATGGATTTTCCATTAATCTATCAAGTTTTGTTCCCGTTGGTTGTCACCGTTTGTATATTATGTGCAAATACCGTAAATCGATTTGCTTAATGTGGCCCAGTGTTTTCACTCAATACATTTATTTCAATAACTTTTGAATGGTAGAACAAATTACTGATCGTTTAGGAGGATATCGGGTTTTATAGGTTTTATTTAAAAATCGGATATGGCAGACCTCATGGTCCCCGAGTAGAGGAAAGTAGCTACATTTTGCTAATTTTGAGACTACTTCAAACCGGTCAAGAGTTATATTTTAAAGTTTGAATTTTCAGTCATTTGATGTAGTGCCACCATGGGGGCAACTGGCGCGCTATTGGTATGACAAATCTGCCAACTTGAGAAACTATCTGGGTTTTATAGCCATTTTGACAAAAGAAGAAGGGGAAAAAATAAAACCTCTACATATATTAGGGTGTCTACGCATTTGCACAGTAATGTGAAAGGCAAACCACATGCTTTTACAACATGCTAATAATTACATAATGAATGTAATATATTTGGTGTAAAGTAAAACCATTTGGTTTGTGTGTTTTAAATTATTCTATAAAGGAACAGTCCATATTTTAGAAGCGGTGAAAAGACGACACAGATAGGGCACGAATGCAGCACGCGCCACATGTAACACAGGTAACACAGGTGAAGTGCGAAAAGAGCAATGGTGAGGGAGATGTTTGTCTGGGGGCCGCATGTATACAGGAGGCTCTCGCTGAACCCCAATTGTCAGAACAATTAACTCCCCTTTGAGTGATGACAGAGATTTGATGTATGTTCTTTCAAGCTACCCTCACAAGTAGTCAGAGTCAGTAGGCTCAACCTGCCCATTTTATCTCCTTCCCTCATCTACCTTGTATCCTGTAATGAGAGAAAACCTCTTTGCAGTGCTTTGAGGAGGAGGGGGGGCAGTTTACCACAGCACCCTGCAGGTGCTCAGTCATTACTGTTAAAGAGGTCAGGAACAGGAAGCCAACAGCAACATTTCAAGCCTCAAGCCAATGTTAACAATAGTGGAAACATAAAGACACAGTCCTGTCGCCATGAAAACTGGACTCTCGTCTTAAGGGGAGCGATTCATTTTTCATACGCAATCTTTGGGTGGAGGGTTAAACCTAAAAGTCTCCTGAGAAACCCTGGCAGGATGGCAGGGTGCGGTGAGGGTGGCGCTGCGGCGATGGGGGGGGGGGCGTGGGATGATGACAGGCGAAGTCATGGAGACCACTGCGATCAGGACAGGACGGCGGTGTTCTGGGAGTCGACATCCTGTAGGTGCATGATGTCGCTACTTACGGCGGAGTCGTAGATGGGGTTGTTGAAAGCAGACTCTGCCGCCATATTGTCATATGGTGGTGAGGCGGACATTGGCAGGCGTAATGATTTCCATTGAACCCTGGGTGACAGCACAGAGAGAAAAGTCACAGTTGACGGCCAATAGTCGAGCCTAGGGTTGCCAAAATTTAGTTTTCCAAATGTTAGAGTCAAAAATATTGATGTGTTAAGCTTATTTCCATAGCAATTCTAATGTATGTTCAATTGTTTGATAAGCAGATGACATCTCACAGGCTGTCCTTTTCACTTTCAGTATTTGATGAGCAGGCTGCTTTAAATCATTTTGTCCTCAGTGGCACAAAATTTTAAAACAGATTTCCAAGAATTTACTGTAATTCAGGGTTAGTCATAAAAAAATAATAAAATTTATAATAGTTACAGTTAAGGCGTTATCCCTTCATTTTAGACCCTAAAATCAGGTTTCCCTCAAAACAATGGCATAGTGATTAGGGTGAGGTTTCTGATTGGGGGTAAACCTACAGAGCGTTTAGGATTAATAGGAATACTGGAACTGGAACTATAAACTGTCCATTGAGAACATGCTCCTTATCTTACTTTGAGAAGTAGAGGTAAATTCCGATGATGACGACCAGGGTGACAAAGGCGGGGATCAAGACCGCGATCGCGATGTTGGTCCTCTCCATACTGAGGTCCGCACTGGACACTGAGTGAGAGCAAAGAAAGACCTCAAATGGCAATCTCCTCGCATTACCCCCCGAGCCTGGGGACTAGCAGTCCGTGTGTTTCCTGGCAAACCAACATGCTTCTGAGTGCCGTGAACCGGACAGCTAAAGCTGGACACTGAAGGGACACTGACGACTGCTGCTGCACCCACTCTCTGTGCACAGGAGACGACTGCACTTACCGTCCAATCTGCGGTCAGTTAAATAATCGGATGAGGATGCTATAAAAGAGGAAAAAATATACAAATGAGAAATAAAACTCTTCAGTATGTAGATTATAAATGTTTTTCTACAGAGAAATTGGTGTTAAACAACACAGATAATGGCATATTAGAAACAATACATTTAGCAATAAAAGTCAATGATAAGCATTTAAAACGAGGCAAAAAAATAAATACTATAAATCATAAAAGAAAGAAAAAACTCATGGTTAGATTTTTGCTGCCCTGATGTCAACCTTTAAATAATTTGAGCCATAAAAATGTTAACTCTGTGAAAAGGCTTTATTTGTCAGTGTGGTTGTGGCCTGCAGTTCATACCTCGACAGGTAGGGGGAGGGCTGCTCCACTGCGAGGGGTGCCCAGGAACGCAGTGGATGGTGGGCTCCCCCAGCAGCTCGTAGCCACTCAGGCAGCCATAGTGTAGTGTCTCGCCTGCTTGGTAGAAGCGTTTCTCAGTTCTCTGGAGGGTGAAGGAGGGGGCTCCAGGATTCCTGCAGGGCTCATAGGTTTCGGCTGCAGGCCAAGATCGATAGACCAACAGACAGGAAAAAAAGGGACTTTCACCACTTCTCCATCCAAGGTAGATCACTTGTAACCAGTAGGATGCAGGTTAAAATCCTAGGAAGCGCTCTGTTATTATACCTTTTTAAATATAGAAAAGTGTCCGGTTATATTAATGGCAAGGTTGTATATTGTAAATCATGCCAGATAAAGGTATCTTTTAAGAAAACAAATAAGGTAATATATTTCACAGTATAGCTCCTACATTTACACTTGGTCATCTATTGGTCAATGGGTAGATAAGAAACTTCACGTTGACCCTTTAGTCAGGTCATTTAGGACTGTAAAAGACAAAGTGAAACGTGTTTCCGCACTCACGGACACACTTGGGTGGCCGCTCGCTCCACTTGGGGCCTGCCGAGTCACGGCTGTAGCAGATGAGCTGGCTGCTGCCAGTCAGAGTGTAGCCTTTGTCGCAGATGTACTGCACCGTGGAGCCCACCGCGAAACGGGATTCGGTTATCACCCTGTGACTGTGCTCCACAGTCCCAGGGTCGGTGCACAATGTCACTGACGGGGGGGGGGACAAATGGGCAGGGAGTCATTCCATCAGTTTTCTCGCGTTACACTTTCAACCATTCCGGGGTGTGATCTGTCCTCTTTGCTTCTTGTGTGCAATGTGTATTGTGGCCTTTAGGGGGCGTGTGCACCCTTTAGTTTCTTTTTAATTGGGGTAGACATAGTGGATGTTCAGCGTACATAATGCTACATTTCCAGAAAAGTAAGAGGCTACATTCCAGGGCTACAAATGTGCAGTGGGCAAAGATATCCAGCAAATTAATTGGTTTGTGGCAGCCATATTGTTTTACACTGAAACAATGTTTTTATAACTTTTAAAGAGCGTATTAGTGCAAGTTACAAGTCCGTAAACCAAACGGATTAGGAGGAGATGGTGTTTTAAATGTTCTGCAGAATATCACCAAAATGTGAAAAGTAGTTGGCGGTGATGGATTTTCCATTAATCTATCAAGTTTTGTTCCCATTGGTTTAGGAGGATATTGGGTTTTATAGGTTTTATTTAAAAATCAGATATGGCAGACCTCATGGTCTCCGAGTAGAGGAAAGTAGCTACATTTTGCTAATTTTGAGACTAATTCAAACCGGTCAAGAGTTATATTTTAAAGTTTGAATTTTCAGTCATTTGATGTAGTGCCAACATGGGGGTAACTGGCGCCCAGAAAAGTAAGAGGCTACATTCCAGGGCTACAAATGAGCAGTGGGCAAAGATATCCTTACAGATGGATGAGGGGGCAGTGGGAGCACAGCCTGACAGAGTATCTGTCTGTTCCTGAATTTTAGCAGATGGCATTCTCCCTATTTGTAGGGGGGCAAGTGACTCACTTCTTTCACAGCTGGGCACGTCCCCGCTCCACGTCAGGTCCCACTGGCACATGAGGACCTCGGTGCCCTTCAGCTGGAAGCCCGGGTAGCACTGGTAGGTTACCACCACGCCGTGCACCAGCTCAGGGTGCGAGGTGCTCTTCCAGCCACTGGGGATCTCCGGCAGCTCGGGGCAGGTGTCATTCCGAGGGACCTCTGAATGCAATGGGGAAGGGGTTGAGTACAGCTGCACGACCATCATCCCTGAGCATTACCATGCAGTATTGAGAGAATCGGGAGGGGTAGCTTCTGGAGTCCAGCAGGTTTTAGTTTACATTGCTTTTTGACTGGGATGAGGGTGAACTACCTCCACCTAATAAAGCTTTTCTTAACTTAATGAAACTTAATGTTACATTTGTTGGCAAATTCAGTGGGTTTGCTACTGTTTTCAGAACAAATGTCTGTACCGATAAGAACCTCAAAACAAATTAGTGTCATAGGGAGGTGCCCAGATTGGATCTGGAGTCAGAAGCGGGGCTTACAACATACAGAGTGCAGCACAAAATGTTTTTAAAACACCACCGCTGCGTCATCGCCACTACCGCTCATTCCGTGGACAAAGAGCAGAATGCTCCAGAACAACTTTGCCTGGGGCACCGTTTCCCAAGGCTCGTCCCGTGTGTTAATTAAACCCAAGCAAGTATAGAAAGGGCCGCATCGTCAGTGATTGCACGGTGCGGCCCGTGCTATGGGAGGGCTGGCAGGTGGCCCTGGCATTGGCGGCAGCGTCCTCGCTGTGTGCCCTTTCGGCAGCTGCAGATCCGCGCGGTGCACCTGCTCGACTTGGGGAGCGGCTTTTGTGCGCGGCATGAAAAGGCCTGCGGGGCGATGCTTTTCTGTTTGCTGCGGCCACCTGACCCCTGCTGCTGCCATTTTCCCACCAGTGCTTTGTGCCGCTATGGGTTTATATGGTGGAGCATAAGGCCGCTGTGTCGCCGATCGATCACCGTTTCTATGCACAGTGTTCACCGGGTACAATGCAGAGCAACTCCCTTATCACTCATGCTTACCACCCCTTTACCCCCATACCCCCTGTAGTAAAGCCGTGCTACAAGCCATTAATTAGTCAGAGGCCTGGGTCTATGCCAACACTTATTTATAAATATTTTCAGGAGCCTTAGGAGAGGAATGATGGATAATCAAAGCCAGAAGCAGTGGCCCACCTCCACCCCATGCTTGGATGGCCTACCGAAGAAGTGGACCACAAAGCCGCGGTGGTAGCCGAAGACGTCGGTGGCGGGGTCCGACTGGAACTGCACGGTTACGTCAGCTGTGGAGGTGAAGAGGCGGGAGCGCGGGTGCGACCCACTGTACTGGCCCAGGACGTTGGCGGTCAGGTCATCGCCGTCGTAGAAGGTCAGCACATCATTCTTCCCCACGTGGAGGCTGTGGGAGGGGCAACAGGCAGACGTCACCCCTAGTGCACCGCAGAGGCGATCCTAACTCTCTTCATACCCCTCTCTGTCCTCTCTCTCACATTTTCGAGAGAGAGCAACTCTGGGGCTGCTTACGGTCAAGTGCCCTCACACAGAGCTGATCATCGGCTTCCACTCAACCAAGTGCCAGTGCACACATGCACTCATAACTGCACCGCCAACCGCAGAGTCTGGACATAACATCGGACATAGACCTCGGCATAGACCTTACCATCGGGTGACAAATCTTATGTGATCGCACTCTGAGTACATACATTTGTTTTGATCTGGCTCAGTTATTCCATCTGTGTGCAAAATTTCCCAGTTCTCAAAATGAATGCATATGAGACTACTCTGTAGGAAAACTGACTCTTGTTTGTGTTAGGAGGATTTTCATCAGAAATAAATACGGAATTATTTATAATTAATTTACTGCTCTCCAAGGCTTTCCAAATCGTCTCATGAATATACAATTTTGGAGGTGCTGGCTCCATCTTAGTTATTAGTCATCATAGATCCTCCCTGGAAGAAAAATGTTCTGTCCACTGAGAGAAGTGAGAGGGCAGACCAACAAGCAACAATTCATCTAAAGATGCAGATCAGATCTCACTTAAATTAGACCTTCGCTATCACTCATTTAGTGGTTAAAAGAGAAAACAGCTCTCGGCCATCATTGCTCAAAGCTGTAATGAAGATTTCTATGAGACCTTTTTGTTAGGACGAATAATGAACGACAAAATGATTGTTATTATTGATTTTCGTTTTTTTTTTTTTAAATCATCAATTATTTTTGTCTTTTTTTTGCCATATTTTGGAATTGCCCATTGTGATAAAGCATCTCAGCTGGTTGCCATGAATCCTATCGCCAGGGTGATATGGGGAGGGTGAAAGAACGACTAGTCGGATTCGGTAATCCTTTGAGCCACTCTGCACATTCTGCAGGCCGGGCAGCCTGTGCGAGAGCTTCAGCAATGATTCCAGCGGAGGCACGTCCCTCTCGACGGTACTGCCAGCCTGCAGGCGCCCAGGAAACCACGAGGAGATGTTCATTAGCGACAAGCAGAGAGAAACCTTACTGATTCACCCACCTCGGCCTGGGCAATGCTCTGTCAATTGTGCACCAATTGTGTCAATCTCCTGGTCACAATCGGCTAATGATGCAAGCTGTATTAAATCTGACGACTCCAGCTCATAGCTCATAGTCTACACTCAGGCAAGTCCCATGACGGACTGAACTACACGGGAGTCCTAGCCAGTTATTAAGAATTCATTTAAAAGAAGAAAGCGTGTATTGCCGTGGAGCACGGTGGAAGGGGAAGGTCTGAGCACTCAACGGGAGAACCCGACTAAGGGTGATGCAGTCAAATGTTCTATGGTTCAGTGTCTGGTGTGTTTTGAGAGTGTGTGAGGTTTGGTTTATTTTTCTTTAGTTTGCAGTAATTAAACCAACAGTGTCTGGGTCGATTTGGAGGGCAATCGATTCCATGGGAGAGGGGTACTCTCACAGGATCTTCCAGAATGTTCCTGTAATGTTTTGAAATGATTAGAATACTTAGAACATGACAGAGTGCAAGACTGCGACACTAGACTGGAATGAAGATGAGCGCAGGAAGAGACGCCATTCAACAAGAAAGTAATTTTGTTAGTTCACAATGTAAGGCCAGTAAGTGTAAAAAAACACAGACAGGCATGAAGGAATGAAGAAAAAAAATAATTTCATTCAAAAGTGTTTTTAAAAATGGGTAAAAGTGAAAAGCTTTAATTTCCTCTGCAGGCCTGTTCAATCGGACAAACTCAACCTTTCAAGTATCAAGAAAACTTTTCAATTGTTGAAGGCTTCATTAAAATGAATCACCTGTGTGTTAAGAGATATTGGGGGGTCATATTGGGCTGGGTAGATTTAGAATCCTACTCTTCATGAGAGAAACTGTGATTAACAAAATATATCTACCTAGCTACTAGAAATGTTTTCTACTGATCAACAGGTCACTTGTGTGCTAAAACCACAGGTCTCTCGCATTTATTTAGAGGTCTTACGTTGTAGATATGATCTCTGATTAATGTGGGGCTACACATGGTGCGAATGTATATTTAACGCAATGCAAGAGGGGTAGGAATTCTGGAATAACTTGTAATTCACATGACTGCCACCAGAGGGCTCTACGATCATGCCGTGTTTCTCTTTCTCAAGGTTCGGGAATCCTCTGTATTTATCAGGGCATGTGTTTACGAATCTGTAGTCACCGTTTTACTGCCTTCTACATCTTTCACCAAAGACAGTGAGCTCAGCAGGATAAGTGCCAAAAATGTCTTGGGGACCTTTGTTGAAACTGCAGTATAACCGTGGTAATGGTGCCTCTATCTTTCACACCTTCAGCAGGAGATGCGCAACGAGTGGCATGCACACACTTCATGCCAATGGCACCCTGGCCTTCACACAGGTGTGTCAGATGTCACCTGTACCATCCAAGCTGGGGTTTTAAATGAGCGTGAGGAAAATCCCCTCGTTTGTGTTAAATTAATTAATCAGTCTTCATTATGCACTGTGTTCCTTTGTAATTGGGGGCGCGGGTGCGGTGATGAATGATTATGAAGGACTGAAAGAAGTCTCATTACTAGGGAACGTGTTCTTACATGATTGTAATACACATCTCCTACACACACTTACTCTAAATCTATCTCTCCATCCCACAATCTCACGCGCACGCGTGCGCACACACACGCACTTAATCTCAATATTTCTCTCTATCACACAGTCTCACACACACACACACACACACACACACACACACACACACACACACACACACACACACACACACACAC
>JAOYSI010000003.1:683332-720989 GCA_025775065.1 Hiodon alosoides | reverse complement strand
AGACCTCCATTAATCGATAATCTCCATCTGTAACAACATAATGAGTTTGGTGCCTTTCCGGTGCAGACCGTATTCGAGGTGTGTTTGTTTGTTTTTCCGTATATGCACCATTGGCATGAGAAGAAGAAGGCATGTGATGTGGGCTGTGCGTTCAGGGATTCGCGGTCTCATAGCCCCAGCTCTGAATGACTCCAAGGAGGCGGGGGATTTCACTCTTCCCAAACGCTAAATCGTTTTATATGGCTTTACGCGGATGCCGCCAGTCTCCGGGTGGCTCCGAGACGCTGTAATCTCTGTCATGGGGTTCTTCTTGCAACATGCTACTCCCACCGGGAGCGCTGTGTGTGCTCCTACGATACGTCCAGCGGGACTCACAGTTATTACATGGTAAACTGTGACGGCGCGATAAGGGGAATATGTGTAGCGTTTATCCAGGTCTTCTCGGCCGCAGTCCTGCACTGGTGTCCCGCTTTCCCCAGTTTCAGTAAACGGAACTTTCAGTGTCTATTTTAAGAATTCGTCCGAAGTGCATGTACTTAGGAAGAGTTGGTTCAAATTTTGGATTGGACTTCTGGAAAATTAGCTGTAAAAAGCACAAGTCCACATCCGTGCGCTCTTAAGTAAGTTGGAGATTGGAGGACCAACACAACTGTGTGGGGTACTGTGTCCCGTGTGTGAGTGGGGGGAGGGTCTGAAGGCCAGTTTTCGGCTGCTCTCTCTCCTCCCCAGGGAACGTGCCCTCCCCTAACGCCCCCCTGAAGCGCGTGCTGGCCTACACGGGGTGCTTCAGCCGGACGGCCACCATCAAGGACATCCACGACTACCTGTCCCAACGGCTGCGCATTAAGGAGGAGGACATGCGTCTCTGGCTCTACAACAGTGAGGTGGGGCTCAGGTCGCCCCCTCCAGCTCCACGCCGCGCTCTCTCCCTACCAAATGGGGAGTGTATGGGCGATTGTCTGGTTTTTCTACTGAACCCCTTCCCCCGTATGTAGGGGTAGAAAAACCCGCTGGTTTACAGTTCCGCCGCGGCGGCGGCATGTGTAGCTCTTGGGGGTTAGGCCTGTAATGTATGTTGGAATAAGTCAGTGCAGTGAGCCTTAAGATTCGAATCTAACTGAATGCACTAATGCCTAAGTGCTGGCACCCTCGTGATTCTCACTCTGGTGGTTTATTCAAGCCACTTAAATCTGTTCCTTAAAAACCAAATGGATTCTGGAGGCGAAAGATATCAGTGAAAGATAACAGAAAGTTTGGCACAATGAGTCCCATTAATATTTTAGAAACCGTTTTGTTTAATTGCGTCTAATAAAATTACTACAGATGTTTTTGGCGGTAAACGCAGGTTTGGTTTTGAAAAATAATTTCCTATTAAAATGTTTTTTTTCTCTGATGAAACCAAGCGTGGATGTGTCAATAATATTGAAATTTTCAGAACTACCTTACTCTTCTTGATGATGAAGACCACACTTTGGAAAGTTTGAAAATTCAGGATGAGCAGCACTTGGTTATTGAAGGTATTCATTTCAGTTAAATTACATCACCGATTTTCTTTAATCGACTTTTTTTTCCCTTGTGGCCGTAGAGACTGAAACAAATCATTAAAAAATTCTGTTTTGTGGTTTTAGTTCGAAACAAAGACATGAGCTGGCCTGAAGAGATGTCCTTCATCGCAAACAGCAGCAAAATGGACCGACACAAGGGTAACGTTCTGCGGCGAGACGGGTCGTTGACGTGAACGCACGCAGACTGCGTTCTGTGGCGTGACGGTGGCGTTTCTGCTCTCCCCCCCCCCCCAGTGCCCACGGAAAAGGGAGCCACGGGTTTGAGTAACCTAGGCAACACGTGCTTCATGAACTCCAGCATCCAGTGCGTCAGCAACACCAAGCCTCTGACCGAGTACTTCATCTCAGGGAGACACCTGTACGAGCTCAACAGGTACGCTTCAGCGGTGCCTCCTGTGGGACCGCACACAAATACGCCTCGCGTGGTTTCACAAGCTAATGAAATCCAAAATGCGGACAAGCGGCGCTTGCTTTATGTATTTGGTTGTAATAATTTTTTGCGGAGCTGGCAGGTAGACTTCCTAAAGACAGTTCTGCTATGTGTGGCTTGCAAATAATACACTAGACCCATTTTCCCCCTGGGTTTGGTGGAAGGCTGTAACACACCTCCACACTGCAGACCTGCAGTCCCCGGGTCTGTAACATCTTCATATGCTGAACGCGTTTGCTGGTTCATACGGCTTGTACATCCAAACTGAAAAAACACTATGCATTACTCAGCAGTCTAGGCATAGGACAATAACCCTAACATTAGCCTCAGAAGGTTAGCCTTTTTACTATTTTAACAGACCGTTTGTGTTTGTGTAGGCTAGTGAAACGTGCACGTTTGTGTTTGTGTAGGCTAGTGTAACATGCATGTTTGTGTTTGTGTTGGCTTGTGTAACATGCATGTTTGTGTAGGGAAGTGTAGCATGCATGTTTGTGTAGGCTAGTGAAACGTGCATGTTTGTGTAGACAAGTGTAGCATGCATGTTTGTGTAGGCTAGTGAAACGTGCATGTTTATGTAGGCTAATGAAACGTGCACGTTTGTGTTTGTGTAGACTATGTGAAACTTTGTGCATTATTAAACATCCCAAATGAAAGGGTTAACGTCTGGATAATCATGTTCCAAAATAAAAATACATTTTTTTTTTTTTTTTTTTTTTGTCTTCTTCTACATAATGGGTAGTCAGCTGTGTGCATTAAAGGTATACATATAGATTTTGACATAATAAAACATATTGTCGTCGAAATAATTATTAACAGATTCAAATATAATCTATAAAATAAACATGAGGTTGTTTGCTTGTTAGCAGAGTACATGCTATTGAATTTAATCAGCAATGCTATGGATATGTTACTTATTATTGTGTGTGAAAATCTACACAGCGGTGTGAAGAAATATTGAGAGGTTTTGATTACGATTACAGCATGGACTGACGGGTCGTTTCTCAGGCAATGCAAACTTCTGTAGCCTGGGCACGTTATGTTCTCAAATGCAAATATGCTACATGTAGCCCATGCCATGACAAACTTTGCTTTGCAAAGCAGCAGGTAAATATTTTGAGGCAAGCATGGTTGAGGAATGTCTGAATAGTCAACAATACGTCTGTCGCGGTGGAAGAATTTTGGTTGATACCCAACCCTAATTTCTTCCTGTTGCAATTCGATCATTTCCGACTTCAAGGGTGACGGGTATTTATACCTTATAGGTCGTGGGGGTGTTTACTTAAGCTAACAACCATAAAAATGCAGACGTATTTGAACCGACTGCGAAATCCCACCAGTTTTGATAAATTCGAGCTTCTCTTTCTTTCCTAATTCCCTTTGGCATGGTTATTAAATGATGGGGAAAAGATGTAGTCCCTTAACATACGGCACCTGTTTCAGTGTCTCTTCATCAGAGACTTATGAGGACATTTTTCCATTTAGTGCAGTGTTGTTAAGGCGAAGCTTTCTCTGCCACAGAACCAATCCAATTGGGATGCGTGGTCACATGGCCAAATGCTACGGCGACCTGGTCCAGGAACTGTGGAGTGGGACGCAGAAGAATGTGGCACCACTGAAACTCAGGGTGGGTATCTGATCGCCATTATTTCACCAGGCGCACTTCCAGCCGCACAGAATCTATCAGGAAGAAAACGTCCGGTGTTGTTTTGTCTTCTGTCTTTAGTGGACGATAGCTAAGTATGCACCCAGGTTCAATGGCTTCCAACAGCAAGACTCCCAGGAGCTCCTGGCGTTTCTGCTGGACGGGCTTCACGAGGATCTTAACCGGGTCCACGAGAAGCCGTACGTGGAGCTGAAGGACAGTGACGGGCGGCCGGACTGGGAGGTAGCCTCAGAGGTTAGCGCAGTTTCCCCATTTACGTCGGCACTGAAGCGTGGGATTGTTGATGAAGGGTATGTGGTCGACGTGGATTTGCCTGGTCGTCGGGGGTGATTAGCTGAATGGATGAGCGAGCTTGCTCCTGTTTCCACCTGGCAGGCCTGGGAGAACCACCTTCGGAGGAACCGCTCCATAGTGGTGGATCTGTTCCACGGTCAGCTGAAATCCCAGGTCAAATGCAAGACCTGCGGCCACATCAGCGCCCGCTTCGACCCCTTCAACTTCCTCTCCCTGCCCCTCCCCATGGACAGCTCCATGCACTTAGAGATCACAGGTGAGGACTATAACTAGGCCCTGTCAAGACGTAAATATATATACTTTTTATCTGGTGGTCTAGGAGAGGAAGGATGAAAAGAAGTGGTCTGTGTTAATGATATTGAAATAACATTAGATCAAAGGGATTGTTTTACATTATCGTATACGTTTATAACGCGTAGCTGTATTTTATAGTACGGCACAATTTATTGATCCCTGTTCTGTCCTTGCAGTCATCAAACTTGATGGGTCCACCCCAGTCCGGTATGGCCTTCGGCTGAACATGGACGAGAAGTACACGGGTCTGAAGAAACAGCTTAGCGAGCTGTGCAGCCTCAAACCTGAGCAGATTCTTTTAGCTGAGGTCCACGCGTCCAACATAAAAGTGAGTGACGACTTCCGTCCCAATCACTGCGCTGTGGGGGCCTGGACTCCCCACCGTCCCTCTGATGGACGGGTGTTTGTTTTCTTTGTCTACTTTTAGAATTTTCCGCTTGACAACCAGAAAGTGCGTCTGTCGGTGAGCGGCTTTCTGTGTGCGTTTGAGATCCCAGTGCCAGGATCGCCCACATCTGTCTCTTCCCCCACACAAACCGGTGAGGACACCCTCTCGCATTTTCTGTCCCTTTCAGCAGCAATGGTTTCATATTTCACACACACACAAAAACGCCCTGTATAAAGTATATTTAGCAAAACGTTTCCGAGGAGACCGTTCCGGGAAGAGTGATTGGTTCTTCTGCTCAGCATTGGTTTCCCTAGCGTTCCGTGCGTGTTGACTTTATAGATGCTCCACCTCTGGCCAACGGGACAGTGGCCATCCCTGCCAATGGCAACTCTCTGAAGCCGAGCCTGATCCCCAATGGGATGCCGAGCACGGTGGTCCCCTGTGGGACAGAGAAAAGCCTCGCCAACGGCGTCCCCAACGGCCACCTTGTGGCGCCATTGCAAGACAGCCCCTTCATCGGCTACATCATCGCCATACACAGGAAGATGGTGAGCGCTGCAGTGCGTCTCTCCGCCACCAGGGCGGACGTGGAGCTTTCTGTGGATTACTGCAGCTGTGAAAAGGCACCCGCTCCTCTGTGGTGGTTTGCGTCACGTGTGAACTAGAAAATCCCTGCTGATTTTGATTTAAGGTGCATTATCGCTGTAGTGCATGTTTTTGGTAATTTACACGTCCCGCTGGGTGTTTCAGATGCGCACGGAGCTGTATTTCCTGTCCTCCCAGAAGAACCGCCCCAGTCTGTTCGGGATGCCCCTGATTGTGCCGTGCACGGTGCACACCAGGAAACGGGACCTTTACGATGCCGTGTGGATCCAGGTGTCCCGGCTAGCCAGTCCGCTGCCCCCTCAGGAGGCCAGCAACCACGCCCAGGACTGGTCAGTGTCCCCAGTCGCTGAACCGCGGGGGAAGGCTGGCCCTCAGCATACTGCGGTTGCTACCTGTGCTTACCCTTAACCCTAACCGGAGGCGCTGTGAACTTTCAGGGATTATGAGGGATTTATATCGGTTAGTCTGTTCTCAGTCCGACCCGACAGGTTTTGGCTCTGCTCTTTCAGTGACGACAGCATGGGCTACCAGTATCCGTTCACGCTCCGCGTGGTGCAGAGGGATGGAAACTCGTGCGCTTGGTGCCCGTGGTACAGGTACCAAATCCGTCCATTACATCAGGTACCAAGTCTGCCATTGCTGATGGCTGATGGCTCCTCACTGAGAAGCGCTGTGTGTGTTTTCCAGGTTCTGCAGAGGCTGCACCGTTGACTGTAGTGAGGATGGGGCCTCCCTGGGGAACGCCTACATCGCCGTGGACTGGGACCCCACTGCTCTGCACCTTCGCTATCAGACCTCCCAGGAGAGGGTGAGAGAGACGTGCTGAGTGCACAGTCCTGGAAAAGATTGTTGTTTAAAGAAGAAAAAAAAAACCTGCAGAACCCGTACATTTCTTATCATGTTCCGTGCCATTATTTATGGAGCGGCGCAGCGTTACGTAGTCATGAATTTACATGCCTGCTCTGTTTGTGTCCTTGAAACCTTTTTTATGATCTTAATTACAGTACGTGAAAGATGTTTAAATAACCTGCGCCCTCTGAACTTGCTCGTTCAGATGTTGGCACTGGCGGATACGAGAGCCAATTAAATCAGTGCTTGCGCTCGCCTTCGGTGTTAAACGGAGACTTCTGGTTGGTTGTCTTGCTCGGTTTTGCTTGCACTACTTTTCGTGCAGCATCACTAATTCTTCTCAAGAGAAGAGACTGGAGAAATGTACTAAAACCATGGTGAGCGAATGTTAACAACATTTACCATGGCCATCATTTACGAAGGGAAAACCTCTGTATCCGACTTTGAAAAAATATTTTCAGCATTGGACACATTTTAATGTATTAATTTTAGTACTTAAGTTTATTTTAAGAGGATCGATATTACGCCAAATTACATGGATCTAGGATTTATTGTAATGGTAAAGTGTTTAACAGGATTGCCAGGTCCCTTAACTGGGACATTAGTTAGTAATTTCATCTGATTGGCAGAACCTTAAGTCTAAGTATGTTTGAGTGAGTGGTTCGTGGCATACTTTGATGTAGGTCTCTGTCCTAGGTTGTCTCAAACTAGAGCACTAATCTTCATGCCTGATCCTGGGTGACCATAGTGTGCATTTAGTTTCTGTAAATAGCAGATTAACTCGGTGATCGGAGGCAAGGCCTAATTAGTTCAATCAAATCTCGGGCGGAAACCAGCTCGTATGGCTGTGTCACTGGTAATGAATTAAAAAATCTAACTTGAGCTCAGCCGATGTATTTTTTACATTTTCGTAAAATTCTTTATGTGCATGTGCTCACTAATATCAATGTAAAACAAATGGTGATTTCTGTAAGGGGGTGTCGGCTAGCATGGGCATGTGTGTGTTTACGTGTGTGTGTGTGTGTGTGTGTGTGTGTGCGCTGGCCAGATAGTGGAGGAGCACAGTAGCGTGGAGCTCAGCCGGCGTGCCCAGGCAGAGCCCATCAGCTTGGACAGCTGTCTCCGCGCCTTCACCAGCGAGGAAGAGCTCGGCGAGGACGAGCTGTACTACTGCTCCAAGTGCAAGACGCATCGCCTGGCAACCAAGAAGCTTGACCTCTGGAGACTGCCCCCTATATTGGTCAGAGCGCCCGGCGGTGTCCACAAGTGATTCACTGCAATCTAAACGACAGCAATGGGACTGCAGTGTTTAGTGGTGGCATTGTGGGATGGTAGTTCAGAAATAATGACTTCTAACTTTCTAACATAAAGCACCTATTAGCGTAGTACTAAACCTTCTCGTAAGAATGAGTGTAAGAGTATAAGTCTTTGCGCAAAGTAATGCATAACTTGCACTACACAATTGGGATCGTAAACAGGACTAATGTGAATTAAAAAAAACCCTTTGTTGCAGATAGTTCATTTGAAGCGGTTCCAGTTTGTTAACGGGCGTTGGATCAAGTCTCAGAAGATTGTGAAGTTTCCCAGAGAGAAGTTTGACCCCAGTGCCTTCCTGGTGCCACGGGAGGCCGAGCAGAACCTGCAGAACCTGCAGGGACTGGCGGAATGCCCGGGGGAGGAGGGCGTTGGGGCCGGAGGTGTAGACAAGGTTACCGCCCCGACTCCGGCTGGGCTGTCCAACAGCACTAAAGGTCTGTGTGGCCTTCTTCACTCCCATTGGCAGATTTAATGCGTTCCCGGGGAGGGCGGCCAATGAGACGTGTTTTGCGTGTGTTTTTTTTGCAGCCTCTCCCAGCTCGGGGAGGAAGCCCGGGTCCCCGCTGAGCCGAAACAATAGCCCGTGCGGCAGCCCCAAAGGCGGGGCCCGGAAGCAAGGCCGCCTGCGCTTGCCCCAGCTGGGAAGCAGGCATAGGCTCACCTACAGCAAGGAGAACCTGGACAGCGGCAAGGACCTCTCCTCTGAGCTGGAGAACATCAGTGCTGAGGTGGAAGCTGAGGGGAGCACCCAGGAATCCTGGTCTGTGGAAGCCACAGGCAGAGACTGTGACATCATCCTGGTCAACGGACTGGGTCTGGACAGCAGCCAAAGTAACGGCCACGCAGAAGCCAACCTGGACGTGGAGACCTCTCATCACCAAAGAGAAGAGATCTACATGGAGCCCATGTACAATTTATATGCAATATCAGTAGGTGTCTTTACGTTTTTCTTTCTTTTGTTTGAGTTTGCTGAAGATGCTGTTGATGTAGTTTTCTGATGAAGCTGAGGATGTAGTTATCTGATGAGGGTGATGATTTAGATTTCTGATGAGGTTGATGATGTAGTAGTTTGCTGACGATGCTGCTATCACACGGGCGGTGACGGTCTGTGACTCTTTTCTTCACAGTGCCATTCAGGAATCTTGGGCGGAGGCCACTATGTGACATATGCCAAAAACCCCAATGAAAAATGGTACTGTTACAATGACAGCAGCTGTAAGGTAAGACGTGTCTGTAATTCACCACCCCAGAGCGCTTTAATGCCTGTTAGTTGTAAAACTTAAAAATGTCTGTGTTATATATTTATATGATCTTTCTAAATGACACCTGATGATAAATGCATTGCTGCCACTCAGGAAACATTTCAGTCGAAACCGATTGAAACGCTGTAGAAGATACCTACAGAAGCCATTTAAAATCCGGCTGAACTGAAACGCTTGACATTTCGTCTCTCTAGGAAGTGCATTCTGAGGAGATGGACACGGACTCTGCCTACATCCTCTTCTACGAGCAGCAGGGAGTTGACTATTCACAGTTTCTGCCAAAGACGGACGGCAAAAAGATGGCAGACACCAGTAGCATGGACGAGGACTTTGAATCCGACTACAAGAAGTACTGCGTCCTTCAGTGATGATGCGTTCTCCCTCTACAGCCTTCGTTCATCCACACGTCTGCGCCCAAACACGAGAAGTACAACTACAGCTACGACTCCAGTCTTTTTCGGCTGCAGAGGGGAACGGAAGCACAAAGTGTTGTTAATTTCCTTAGAATTGATTCAGCAAGGGTTGCTGTTTTGAATTGCGGTACTTTCCGGCTGTTTTATCTTTTCTTTGAAGGGTGTGCGACAGAGGTTATGTTTTGCGGTTGCCAAGCGAACAAATATGTCCTGCTCTAAGCACTAACTGGACCGAGGTTGGCGCGAGACCCGGTGGCAGCGCCCACTCGCGCTGACCCGAGAGAACCTCCAACAGCGCTGCTCTCCGTACGAGATGTGACAAACTCATACATATTATCTTGTATGTATTCCACTTTATGTCCACCAATGACATGTCAGTTCCCCCGGGGCGCGATTGCCTCAGGCTGATGTCAGCATCAAAGCAGTTACTCAAATGTGGCCAAAACTGTGCTTCAGAAATGAAATCTGGTATGAGGTGGCTGGTTTGTGATTTGATGGATCCGATTGGCTATATGTGATGCTGTATTTGCATAATTGACGGACCCGGAAGGGTTTTTAGGTGGTGTAGAAAACCTCATACACTACCTCACTTTTGTTTTTGCAGTGTACAACTGTAACCGGTTTTTAAACACCAAAATCAGATCTGTTTAATGGTGTTGTAGCTCCTTCCAGAGATGTCTACATATATTTCACTGTAATTCCACTCTCGATCTCCCCCACTCAGATACACGTGAGTACACATGAGCTTATCGAATAGGAATTCTCTGAACATCTAAGGAAATAAGATATTTCTTTCTGCTTAGCAGCTGACGTAATGTAGGCTTTCTCTTTTTTTTTTTTTTCTGGGTGAAGCTGGATTATGTATCAAATTTATGAATGGAGTTGAATGAATTGGGTGTGCATTAAATTTTCAGGTTTGCAAGCTTAAATTAAGGTTTGTTAATTTCATATTCGGTGTAGGTGCCATGTGGTATGTTTCAGAAGAGTCAACATTTACATACTTTTAATACCCCCCCCCCCCCCCAAGTACTTATTTTTTATTGATTTATTTATATTTTTTAATCTACAGCTTTTCTCAATTTCCAAATTGTTTTCCTGGTTTTTTTTTCTCCAGTTTTTATTTTTTAGTCCATTTGTCAGAAACCCAACGGAAGTTAAGACCATTAAACGGTGTTACGTGAACGTCTGTCATCCCAAAGGTTTTATGTTGATATTTCCGATAAGCAAATCTATTTAGATCGGTGACTCGGTGGGTCACTGAAATGCATGCGAACCAGCTTTATGACTAAACGTATAGTTTCCGTGTGGAGTTGTGAAAAGCTCACGTTGTCAGGCCAAAGTCTTGCAGGTTGTGTGGACAATGAAAAAGGGGCCATGTTTCTCCGGTGAGAAATGAACGCTGGCTGAGTGTTGGGTTGTATGAACAGTGTTATCTGAGGGTACAAACGGCCATCTTACCTATGCGGAGACCTCATTAAGACTTTGGACGTTGGTACAGGAGTGCAATATAGCTCAACCTGGTGTTAAAGGCCCATCTTATGTCTTGTATTTAATTAGAGACTACGTTAGTTAAAGCGTCTAAAAACTGTCCCTGTGATAGGACATTGCGTGTTTCCTGACACATGTAATGTGTTAGTTTAAAGGACATTCCCCCTGATTTTATGTGTCTGCCAGTACACCGCAATAATAAACTAGTTGACAAATATAGTGTGGGCCAGTCACATCAGTTCCTGTTAAACTGCTTTGGCTACTGACTTTATTACACTAGATGTACTGGCGGTGAGGTCCACAGCTGTGACTAAATTTAAAGTTAGACTTTTTTGTAATTTAAAATGGTTTCAGTGGAATTAATGCGATTTGGTTACTGTAATACTGTACTTAAAAGTAAACAAAAAATCTCCAAAAATTGAAAAATTTATTCAGCCCCATGTGTTTAAACTGTAAAGTGAAAGTACTGTTGAATGTAAAGAATAATTAAGATTTATAAAAAGGCACAAGAAATGTGTTGAGACCTGGGTTTCGTTAAAATTTAATACGCTGCAATCTACTTTTGTCATTCTGTTTAAAGCCGTTTTGACTCAGAACGTACATGTAGGTGTGTATCAGATCTGTTTTTAGCTGGTTTGGAAGAAATTCCCACCTGGCCTTCCAACATTGCACATGTGTACTAGCAAGGATACAGATGGCTTTTAAAGAACACACTCATTTAAGGCATTTGAAACCCTTTCCTTGTTAAAATAGTGCATTAACAATCTCCTTCTTTGGTAGAAAACTTTGATCTGTTGGCTGGTAGTGCAATCTACTACTGAACTGTATGTCTTTTGTCTGTTGATAGTTGTAAACGTTTTGTTAAATTAATTCTGATGGATTGGATTGGAGGTGTATTAATTTAATGAGCTTTATTTTGTACAGTGTTGTTTATGGAATAAAAATTACATTGCACTGACATTAAACATGTACATAAAGTGTTTTGTAAATAAACCGATGAAACTGATGTATTGGAATATGAGCTGTAAAAAATGTACTTGTAGTTGTATA
Source organism: Hiodon alosoides (assembly GCA_025775065.1). Classification (NCBI taxonomy): domain Eukaryota; kingdom Metazoa; phylum Chordata; class Actinopteri; order Hiodontiformes; family Hiodontidae; genus Hiodon; species Hiodon alosoides. The sequence goes on along the minus strand of JAOYSI010000003.1, from coordinate 709,370 downwards.
TGGAGTGACAGCGTTTATCTGTAACAATTATTCAAGCAACAAATTAAATAAGGCGGATGCAATGAAATTGATTAGATTCTTCTCAATTGTGTTTTTGGCTTGGGGTTAGTCTGCTATGAGGGGGGCTTAACCTTTTAGCGTTTCTTTAATGACTGTTTAGGCATCTGTAATTTATTTCTTATTTCAAATGTTGTTGTCTCTTGGCTCTCCTTCCCAAAGTCAAATTCAAAATTGCTACTTCAGGTATGGAGAATCTTTGAAAAATAACTTTTAATGCTTAAACTTCTTTTTTTCTTCGTATTTATTTAATTATTGCTGATATTGCATTCAAAATTATCTCTGTCCCTACCTTAAATATAACTCTTAACCATTCATAGGAACACAAGGTTTTAGCAACTGATAGAACGTCACATTCAATTCCAACAGCCTATGAAAATATGGGTGTGCTTGATGTATGCTCTGGTGAGTAAAATAAAGTTTTAGACTGTACACTAAAGATGGCCTTCCATTTCAATGTATTCAATTAAAATAATTATAGTTTGCTACAATAATTTAAAAAATAAAGAAAAAACAACGTTTCTGCTTGCGCCTTTCACAACGGGAATGTCTTGATGTAAACTCTTCAGCTCGAGGGGCTTCCTTTTCAGTATTTATAGCCTGTAGATATCCGATTTAAACGCTTCTGGTTAGTCTTTTTTTCATGTGGTTGCTAAGCCCCCAAGAACGTGTGAAATGACTGTATTCTTAGAAAAGGGCCGGCGTTTCAAAATAAAGCCCCGTTTATATCTATGTGTATGAAAAGAAAACTCACATTGCACTGCACTGTGGTGAAATAATTGTTTTGGGACCTTTATAAACTGGAGCGATTGTATCAGCTTTGAACTTCAACCTTCAATGTCCAACAGATACCTTCTTTTTTTTTTTCACCTAATATTTTTTTTAATCAAGGACAATTGGGTGCCAGATATTCAGCCATGTTAAAGCCAAATGATGTGCTCTGAAAATATCTTTGAAAAAGGAAGTACAGGCTGTCAGTTCTGCAAGGCTTCTGATGGTCTGTCTCTGTGACTTCTTTGTTGGTCTAAAAGCCACACCTGCTCCATTTCCTCTCAGCTCGGGGTAGTTCGGACGTTTCAAACCATTCCATAGAATACAACAGCAGATGTAAAGGCTTTTTAAAAAGCTATGTCCAAGGGTGAGATGGGCAGGACAGTTAATGTCTCTCCAGTTTTAAATATAAGACACAAGTTAATGCGTTGTCAGACTGCATGTCGGTAGAATGGCTTTGAGGCTCTTTAAGGGACATCAACGCATCGTTTCTGTGAAGCGCATGGACAACTAGGGTAAGATGTCTCCTCTGTCTTCCGTGCGCCGTTCTGTTTGAGTTAAACCGCACGCAGGGTTTATTTATATTATATAATGGAGTGAAATTCTTATAAAATCTTAAGCTTTCCTGTAATTATGTGAGTCCTTAATGCACATAGATTTTTCAGTTTTCAGTTTTTGATTTACTTAAGAAGTTAATGTGCAAGTTTCACATCACGTAAATGTGATTGTGGGATCAAACTTTTTCCCCGAGTTACCAGATGGATGCATGTAAATTATGCTTGGTTTAGAACCAAAATTATATTAGCCTGCAAATTTAAACAAAAACAAAAACTTTACACACTTTAGTTAACATTTACAGGACTACGGGCGTTATTCACAATATCCTAACAAATATCAACGATGTTATGGACTATAATAGTATAAATATAAAGGTTTTACTGAGAGTTGGGATGTCTTACATTTTACATTTTTAATGTAGCATCCTTCCCACATGATTATATTTAACATACTTTAAGCCTCCGGATGTTGCTGAGGATGAATCTGCAGGATCGATTCACTGAAGCGACGAGGTCCTTGAAGGACAGGTCGTGGTCCAGGGTGACTCCCAGATTCTTGACTGTGCGGCTTGATGAGACTGTGGTGCCTTCCACTGTGATGCAGACATCATGGAATTGAGTGTGCTTGGCAGGGAGGCACAGCAGATCCGTTTTGGCACCATTGAGCTTGAGGTGGTTATCAGACATCCACATGGAGACCCACATCCACATGGATTACTGAGGCAGGCAGAAATGTGGGAGAGAATCACAGAGATCTGTGAAGGATGGAATGAGAGAAAAAGTTGAGTGTCATCAGCATAGCAGTGATATAAAAACCCATGAGCAGAGATTACTTTGCCCAGAGATTTTATGTATAAAGAGAAGAGGAGGGGGCCCAGAACTGAACCCTGAGGGACTCCAGTAGTAAGGTGCGGGGCAGAGACAGCACCTCTCCAGGAAACCTGGTGAGAGCGACCAGAAAGATACGATGCAAACCAGCTCAGTGCAGTTCCTGAGACTCCCATCTCGGACAGAGTAGAGATGAGCATCAGCTGATTGACAGTGTCAAAGGCAGCAGAGAGGTCTAGAAGGAGTAGGACAGATTAGTTGCCCTCCGCTCTCGCAGAATTTAGTGACTCGCTAACAGAGAGGAGGGCCATATCCGTTGAGTGTTTAGCTTTGAAGCCGGATTGATGAGGGTCCAGGAGATCATTCTGAGAGAATGAGAGAGAGAGTTGGTTAGCAGCGGCACGTTCAAGGGTTTTGGATAGAAAAGGTAGTAGGGAAATGGGTCGGTAATTATTTAGTACAGAGGGGTCCAATGAAGGTCTTTGACTGTTTAGGTGCCTACATGAATAAAATTGAATCAAAAATCAATTACTCAATAAATTAATAAATATGTCCACCTTAAAAATGTAACTTTGAATATATGGCATCTCGAAGCTGTCACATGCACGTGGACAACCTTTAACAATAGCAGTAATGGTTTTCAATCTATGCAAAATCTTCCTAAACCTCTAACATCAGATAAACATCAGTGTTGAGACTACAGTAAGTAATGGCACACAGTTATTACTGTATACAACACACCCCCAAATTTTTATGCTCTGTAGCACAAGATGCCACTTACAGCTTACATTTTTGATCTTTTAGAATAATTATACCTTATACCCTGTCACCAAAAAAATCACAACAATAACACTTCAAATGCATAATTTTCTTTTGGAATTCTCTTGAGTTTAAGAACGACTGTTCCCCAGATGCAGAGTAAAACAGTTCGGTTTCTCATTAATGTGCTGCAGGCGAACTGTTCCTTTCGTGCATTTGAGAAAAGCCAAGGTCACTTTCTTTATTTTATGTACCACAAATAAACCTTGGTGCACTTATGGCGTGTATAGGTGCTTGTCAGATATCTAAGGACTTCGGGGAGTTGAACTTTGCTCTAGGCAGGACTTGAGTGGATGGAGTCAGTGTGAATCTGATGCTGTCAATGGCGAAGATGGTCCTCTTCTGTCTTTCTGATTCAGTGCGTCTGTTCCAGATTTCAGCGCCTCGCCTTAACCACTTTTCCCCTGTGTGCCTCACTTTGAAAACTGCGCTCAAAGGCATCACCATCAGCATGACCTCTTCTATGAATGGTACAAATTTAAACCAATGCCCAGGTACGTAATATTTCGCTGCAGGCGGTATGCACAAGATCCCTTGTGACACGTTATTTCCAACCGTTGCTAACCCTCGGGCCCTTCTGCTTTGTAAATACCTTTAACTGTGATAGATTTGACAGATGAATAGCTCAGGTCTTTTTCTTCATATTGAACAACTGCAGCACTGCAACTGTGGTCCACTGGCCGCAACTTCATTTGCAGAATCTCTGCGTCCTACTTTTCCTTCCTGCTCTTGGCCGGTGTGGTCGTACTGAAGTGCGTGAACCTCTCCTTTCAGAACTCTTCGTCCTAACTATCTCCGTCAGCACCATTCTGGCTACCGTTCTACTGGTGTTGCTGTGGCGACACAAGTAAGTGTTTCTGTGAGCTTTTTTTCCCCGAGTGACAGGTCGGATGACAGTCGGGGCAGAAACTCTTGTGTCACTTTTGTAATCAGCGTGAAGGTTCCTTCAAATTTTCTATGTGGAAATATACCCACGATGTGCAGCCTCTGGACACTACACATACTGTAGGAGACTGAGGGCCAGTAGGAGACTGAGATTTGCACGTACACAAGGCAAAACCTAGCTATCACACAACCACTAGAGCTCTTGTGTGGCGCTAGGAGAGCCACAACAAATGGCTACAAACAACATTAACTCACCCACCACAATCTTTATTTCCAAACACCAGCATGTTAGAAAATGTGTTTTTCGAGGGTAGACATGCATGAGACACCCCTGCAGTGACATTCACAAGATCCTTCTCTGTCAGATATCGCTCCTTGGTTGCCATCATTCGGGATCTGCAGTGGGGGGGATCTGTGGTGACAGGTACGCTCCCTGAATCGCCCGCTTTGGTGCCCTCCTCGCTGGATTCATTCCCCGTATCTCTGGGACAGGAAGCTCCCTCTCACACTCCACAGCACAGGCAGAAGCCCCAGTCCGTTTCCGGGTCTTTGTGGAGGCGGCCCCAACAGGTGAACTTCTACAACTTCACTACACAATATCAATGTCCAATAACCTGTCAATCATTAATGTGTCCTTCAAGTTAGTGCCCACATTCCTCAGGAACCAGATATTACCGAACATGTGACTGTTGCATAATGTCTGAGAGCAGATACCCAAATGACTAAAATCAAGATAAATTTGAGATAAAACTAAAAGCCCCCCGCTTCCAACATCATTGCTACTCGCTAAAACACTGAATTCAGTTTTACAAATGATCTCTAAATATTGAATGTAATACCATTTATATTTTTTTATCTGTGTATGGTAAAACATTCTCTTATGAACCAAATAACTTTGCCTTAAACTTTATTAAATGTGAGGTTCATTCCGGATTGCCTGTATGTATGAAATCTCACAGGGCCCCCGTTTCACAAGGGCTGACCTGAACCTGCAGCAGCTCATCAAGGCTGGCAAAGAGGGGATGTTCTACAAGGCCAGGATGACACGAGGGACCTGCAAAGGTCACACCATGTTCACCTGCAAGATCGCCAAAGACGGTGAGCATCCGCAGTAACCTGCCCTGCCCCAACATCAATCCAGAGTCACAGTGGCTGTGACAACTGACACCAGGGTGGCACACAATGTCTCAATTTAAATTTGGGCTGCTGTAGGTGTCTCCAGCAAGCGGGTGGAGAAGGAGGTGTCCATCATGAGGAAGTTGGTACACCACAAAAATGTGCTGCAGCTTCTCGACTGGAACATCACTGAGGGTGGGGGAATCTCTCTGAAATCAGGACGTGACGTGCGTTTGATTCCAACAATCCACGGGTCCATTTGAAATGCTTTTTAACCCTTTGTCTTCCCAGAGCCCTATGTGCTCCTAATGGAGGTCGTGGGTTACGGGACCCTGCGCAGTCTTCTACAGGCCCAACGAGAAAGTCTTAGCGTCAACAGTGAGCTGCAGCACCTTTTCACAATAGCGTCCTACCACATCGCTCTGGCTATGGAACACATCCACTCCAAAATGGTAGCTCGCAGAATATCACCACATTGCATGTTGTCAACTGCTTCTCCATGTGGGTTTAAGCAGTGGCGCATGTCAAGGTCAATTCATGTTGCTCTACACATGGTGCGATTGATCTCCGCAGGGGGCGCCTCATTGCTTTTCAGTCTGCAGCCTAATGTCACAGTGTCATTGGAAAAAAGGGCTAAGCGACCGTATGCCCAGTGCTACAGTTATTATTAATTTAACCATATAGTAGATTAAAATAACTTGATACACAAGGATGTATACTCTTATACAGTATCTTATAGCGACATTGTAATGATAACCGCATTATCAATACCATTAAAGCCAGATACAGTATTGTGATACAGTATAGTGAGGTAAGATGTTGTTTTGCGCTATTAGCATTGTGATGCCTGTAACCCTCTGTGTGTTCACTGTCCAGATAGTGCACTGTGACCTTGCCCTGCGGAACATCATGGTTGGCCATTTCCCCACGGAGGTGAAGGTGACTGAGTTCGGCCTAGCCAGAGATTTGACGCGCACGAGAGGTCGAAAGAGCAGCTGCAAGATACGGAACAGGGTGAGACCTCCGGGCCAGAAACCGACCACTGGTGAAACACTGGGCGCTCCCGGCCGAGCCACTGACATCGCTGTTTTTCTGCTCACGCGAGAGTAGGAGAGAGTGCCCCTGCGATGGTACCCGCCGGAGTATTTCCGAAACAACTTCTACAGCTTCGAGGGAGACGTTTGGGCGTTTGGCATCGTTCTGTGGGAGATGCAGACTTTTGGTGAGTTAAGCACCGTTTAAGAGAGCTTTGAGATGTCACACGTAAAAACATCCTGAGGTAAGCCTCACCCGTCTCTCAGTGAGTAAAGGTGCTCGGTCAAGCGCAGATTATCTTTATGATCTATAGTTCGCCGACTTTACACCCCTGGCTCCCCCTGAATCAGAGAACACACAGACCCCCTCTGTGGTGGCAGGATTTGTTGTGACGTGTCGCGGTGCATTAGCAATTGCTAATACCAAATAAGGGAGAAAACACAAAAATAATTGGCAGTTCGAAATAAATAAGTCTTCTGTAGTCTGCAAAAAATAATTGGGTACAGACCCTTGAGATTAATGCTCAAGAAGTGACATATTAACTGTAATTGCTAACCTGTATCACAGGCAGTTTACCATATCCCAATCTGAAGTCATCAGAGGAAGTGGTGTACAACATCTGTGCTGGACAAAAGAACAAAGACCCTGAGGGCTGCAGGCCAGAGATGTGAGTCCAAATCCTAACATAACCAGAAACAAACAGCGGAAGCTAAAGTTCTAAAAACATCTCCACCATTGGGCCCAGGTCCCTTTGAAACGTTTGTCTGGTTCTGGTTTAATGTGCGGTTTCCATCACTGATGGAGGGCTGCTGTCGAGACACAACTTTGGCCATCATGTCTTTCCCTTCTCAGCCTGCAGATAATAAAAGACTGCTGGCTGGAGCCCTACACTTCAAGGCCCTCCTTTACCGACATTTTCAGGACTTTGGAAAATATCCTGGAAAACGATGCAGTGAGAGGCCTCCATTTTCACTCTCCTTCACCTTAGACTCTCTGAGCTGTCTGCTCTGAATTGACAAACTTTCAGTCCATTCTTTTGACTGTGATTACTGTACATTTGAGTGTGTGCTTGTTATTATTCACTATTATATCTACTCTTTACTGCTTGCATTGCACGTAAACTTGGTCATCTCTAACATGTGGTTCACATTAAAAGTTCATTTGTAATCTTTTAAAGCACGCTGGGTAAATCTCTCACATCCGTTTGCGTCTTACAGTGAATTATTCTTAGTGGGGCTGTCTGAATAGGCTAATTAATTTGTATTGACAATCGTGTGTCTGTCTTGTAGGACTATGTGGATGTGGAGAACCAAAGACTACTGGTTTCTGGGCCAGAATAAAGGTCTCTGAACAGAAGCTTGGCTTGTGTTCCGGTCAGGAACCCTGATAAAATCCACACTGGCTGGAAGTACTCTTCAGAATTTAGCACAGTGGAAGAACCCGTACTTGAATTTCACCTACTGAACCTGAACATAAAGATAGAAATAAGAGTCACCGGGAGTTTAGAAATATTGGCCTGGTTGTTTGATGCAGTGAGGTCACATCACAACCCAGAGTGATAATAATAATAATAACACTGAACACTGATCCTGATCAGGATGTGGTCTTAGGGGTACTAAAGAGATAACTACTTCCCCAATTTATAAAACAAAAAAGAGAATATTTAAATACTTTTATTTGTCATGCAATTTCGCACTTTGCCGTCAATCGAATGTATTTTTTAGAGATTAGGTATCCCTGTTAGGAGTAAATTGCAAAAGCAGTGCGCATCATCAGATCAGAATCTGCCACCTACTGGTTACAAGTTGGTGTCTGGTGTGCATGAAATAACGCAACAAGGTTTTAGTTCATAGACCAAATCTAATGTAATTTAAATTTCGCAGCATTCATTAAAACCTTATTTGATCACTTGATATTCCGTGTTTATTACCCTGTGAATGATTGCTCAAAACTAAAATAGATTATGCTCACATACATTCAAACAAAACTAAAAATATGATGAACCGATACTGTCGCATGGAATCTTCGTCACGATTATCGGCCAACGAGTCGATTGGACGAAATTTCTTTAGATAGCTAACTCTGCTTTTATTGCTAAAATGACGAAAAACGGATGGGTAGCGGGTTGTCTGAATATTAGTAGCAGGAACGAACACACAATTAAGTTAACGTCAGCTAAATGGCGAATAGTCTACGGGTAATCGAACAGTGATGCGACAGTTTTACTAGTTTTTTTTTTTTTTTGTGTCAGTGTTCGCATGGGGAAAATCATTGTTTTTGTGGTAACAAAGTATGTTAAAACAGGCCTCGCAGGTGTTTCTTTATATAGTCACATATGCTCCGTTATTTAAATCCCAGTGGTTATTTTGGAAATTTAATACTAGTATAATCCAATGGTTTCACAGTGCACCTCCCATCGAACCACCTCACGCTGCAGCAACCTACTAAAACGACCAATGGGATTAATGATACAACACATTATGTCTATCGGTGCTGGATTAGTAGTTTTTTTTGCTCACGTAAACGTTAAATGGAGTCGAATGTGGTTAGATAGTCACACATTTTAAAGAACATTAAATATCTAAATACTTTCATTTACACAACTGTGAACTGAAAAATAGGCGTGTCTTTCTTAAATCCCGTAGGTTTCGATTGCAAGAGAGTTTGAGTTAAAATGTGTACTCGCATTTTAGAGGTTATATTTTTTTTATATTTTGCCTCTCATATTCCCATTACTCTGTTTATTGATCTTCAAGCTCTACTGCCTGCACACGTGTACCCACAGGCTGTAAGTACACCTTTTCAGACAACCGCAAATTTCGACTTTCGCACAATTCACTTGAGCGCATGATTACTTCAATGTAATCAACATTTCCTAGATATGTTTTCCTTTATTTCTATATCTACGCTCGAGTTCTAACTGTTTATTATATGTAAACTAAATCACAGACGTGATACAATCCGTATATTTGATTAACCTCGTATTACTTATTACGGAAAATTAATTTATTATTACGGTTAGTTAGCGTGCTTTAAATGAGACCTTTAATGAGCGTTTCGTGGTTTGTAGCTGAAAGATCTACTAAAATGGTACGCCGCTGAATTTAAAGATCCAATGATGATGGACCCCCCTGTTTGGTTCAAATCCTTCATTTTCTGTGAGGCACTTGTACAGATGCCATTCTTCCCCATTGCAGCATATGCATTTCTGAAAGGTTAGTAACCATTTACCGTAATTGCGCAATAGTTAAATTGAGTCCATGTGACCTTTGCTTTGTGGCAGTTGAACTTCCCAGTCTTATTATTCGTGTATTACCATTATCAAGTCGACTTTGAATCTGCACTTTGACATTTTAAACCATATCTTTTATCTTTTATGGTTTAAGTCAACCTAGATTGAATTGCAATTGATACCAGAGACTGTCAAGAAAAAATTACATAATAGTGTGTGTGTGTGTATATATATATATATATATATATAATAAAACAGAATAATAAAGAGCTGTGTTGATAGCTCTGCAGCTTCTGCACTTGGCTTAAGGTTGGAGTGATAGCTGTCTTTACTGTCTTTCCAGGAGGCTGCAGGTGGATCAGGACACCTGCCATTATCTACTCTACCCATGTGGGAACCACTTTAATCCCCATTTTGGCATACATTCTGTTCAATCAGTTCCCTAAGACCCCCCATCCTGGTCCACAAACATCAAGTGAGCGTTTCACACTGGTGACCATCTATGCCCCGTACCTGTTGGTTCCCATCATGCTCCTCTTCACAATGCTATACAGCCCAGTGTACAATTCAAGTGTCCGTGGCGGGAGTGTTCCGAAAATGGACAAGAAACTCAGGTAGCTGCGGACTCTTCCAGTCATTTCACAAGCAATTGACCTCATGTCATTGTCAACCTACACTGGACTAGAATGCAGAACTTTATAGAAGTATCTAGATAAATCGAGATAATTATTTTGTGTTATGCTTTGTCTTGTTAAAAACTGTAAAATATTAAGGTGCCTCTAATTTTTGGTCTGGTCAAGTGTTTTTTACAAGTGACTGTATAGTGAGCCTTATCGCAAAATTACAGGTCCTGCGAAGTATTTTATAACCAATCACGATTAATTCCCAAAATGATGTGGTGGTTATGGTCTTACTACAAAATAAAATGTTTTTGCAAAACATTTAGTTGGTGATAATTCTTTCTTCCTTTAATTTTCTTCACTGCTTATCCGTTAAGCTTATGCTCAGAGCATTTTCTTGTTTGCATAAAACACGGAAGATTGTTAGATTTAACATTAGAATTGAAATCAAGCAAATTAAAATTTCAGCTAAATCAGTTTAATATAAACATCAACTTAGCTGACCATCATGTGTAAAAAGACATTAAGCTGCTAATTCCTCAAAAAACATTTAAACAACTAAAATTGAATACAATAAATAGTTTATGGTAGTCATGAAAAGGAAAATAATAGAAACATAATCAAGTTGTATTCAAATGCCAGCCTAATATTATAAGAATAAAATTAACTGTATACTGTATATTCTGTCATTAAACAAAAGGGAATTATCTATTCAAGTGCAATGGCTGAAAATGAATCCAGCTTCCAATGAGCTTTAGAAAAATTAAGAAACAGTTGATTTTTGATTTTGGTCCATATAGTTGGTACTGTCCGGAACGTTACAAATTGTTACAGAAAAGAAAGGTTCTTATGACTGTCAGTATTCACAATGTGCAAGAATATATGAAAATATGAAAATTTACAGTACCATGCAGCAGCTGTTTTCCACTGGTAGAAAAGGTAATAAAATATCTATACAGAATAACCAGTATAAATAATATAAATAAGTTTGATTGTAGTTAAATAGTTTTTTCCCCACTTTAACAAAGCATAAACTGCCATGCAACATACATAAGTTTGGGTTGTAGTATGTAAAAGACAATAGCATGTGGGAAATGTTTTCACTGTTCTTTGGCAGAGGGAAAAATTTGAAATTTCTTACATTCATGTTATGTTCTGATAAGACAGCGAAGCCCGTTGTATTTCTGATTATAACAAGCTCCAGTTATAACCCTGTGAGCCAGAGTCATAGGGGAAATACATAGATATTGTAAATGTGGCCAAATGAGAAATTATTGAGTCCTAAAGGTACAGCAGGCACCCTAGAAAATACAGACACACAAAAACAAACAGCAAACAGTCCCCTACTGCACTCCCTTATTTCTGTAAGATAAACTGGTCAATGAATTCAGTCTGCTCTGCCTCCACTTTGGACAGCGCTTCATACTCAATCCGGTACCTGCCAAAGACAAGAAACGACTCAGATGAAAAACAGCAGTGATGTTACGTACGTTAAATGACATTTTAGTGCACGTGACTGAATAAAACGTTTAAATGAAACGCCTGGTGACCAGAGACAGCCCTGAAATCCTGACTCCCACCTCTCAAGCTGCATTTTCTTCTCCGCAATCAGAGCCTGCAGCTGCTGCTGCTGCGCCTCTCTCTGCTTGGCCACTGATTTCAGCAGGTTTCTCGCCCCTATCGCCTAAAACAGGAAGGAGGGAATCCGTCTGCAATTAGACTTTCCAAACAATAATAGTCTCTATGCTTTGCTATACAACTAAATGAGGTCCCACCTTCATCTTCTCTCTCTCTGCCTCCTTGGCCAGCTCATCCACAAGCTCAATCAGACCACCAACTATCTTCTGAAACTCCCCTATTTCTGTTTTAACACAAAGTTAATGACAACAAGCCTGAATTCACAGGGCGTTTGGTAGGAAATTACTGAAGGATTCAATAGTCCAGCTTCTTAGGTATACTGCTTAAGAAGTATTACATTAGTTGTGTATTTATATATAAACATATATAGCTAAATAACAAGCGGTTGGCATTTCTAAAATCAGGTTTAATTGAGAGTATTGAAACTCATATGGCGTCATATGGTATTGCAAAGTCATAGCCCAGCACTCACTATCCACAAACACTTTGCATTCCTCCTTGAGTTCTGTAGTCTTCTGGCCCACCTCTGGGTCCAGCACGCGCAGCTTGTTAAGCTCATCGAAATGGAGGCCAGCTTCCACTAAATGGTCTTTTTCCATGGCGACTAGGCCTAAAACGGGAAAGGTAATGATAAGCTCTCAACATATTTTGTGTCTTTCTCTGTTGAAACATGACCTGAAGACGATAAATGCTTTACGCACCTTCCCTAACGGTGAAATTTACATCACGTTGCATTCCCTTTAAGTGGAGTCCAGCTACATCTACTATGACATTTCATCATTTATTTTCATTTGTTCGCCATTCTGATACAGGATGGTCCTGTTATGCTAATTTTGTCCCAATCTACCTGCATTTATTTAATTAAATATGTTGACATAATCTGTCTTGTGCTGGCTTTTGTTTAACATTCAATTGACCAATTTAAACCAACAAACTAAAATGCATTTCACATTTACTCAAGAGTAAATTATTTTTGAAAATCAGAGATCAATAATACAGCTTTTTCTAAACAATTTTAAATGATCAGGTAGTCTGGTCCCAGAAATCATCATACACAGGAGCCCCATAACATGATTTATATTAGCAACAAGTCAATAAACAATTCCCCATTGAGAAGAATGTGCTTATCCCTCCTGTCGTCCATAACATGAAACGAACCAACCGAGGTAGCTGGCTAGTTGGGCCACTATTTCACTATTTAAAACTACAATTAGGCTCAGAAAAACGGTCAAACATGTTTTTATTACAGTTGACTAGGTTAACTATATGTTTAACTAATTGCTTGAGCTATAAGAAGTATAAATTAATTAAGTAAACATTATCAAATCTGCAAGGTATACATCGTTATCTACAAATTCAACTATTCGTAAAGCTAAAAAACGGCTGTTAAATAATAATTACGTGAACTAAATCGATTAATAATAAATATACCCACCTTTGAATGTATTGTTTTGTAGTGACTATTAAGCTATTAAGATAGCTAGCTAGTGCAGGTTTATAACGCACCGCCACTAGCTACATCTAACTGTGCATATCCCTGTTTTTGTGGCTGCTAGGGAGATAGCTCGGGTTGCCAGTATCACAACTGTTCCCACGCATTTTTATGTAAAATCATCTCCACATTTAGATAGTCTCCTCTATTTTAAATTAAACAATCGTATGTGTATACTAAAGAATACAAAATCAGCAAATAACAGTTTTCCGTATTTAGTTTTCTTTCCGCAAATTTATTCCCGAGGAGTTTTTAATAATCTGGCAACCGTGGAAACCATAGAACCAACCTATTTCCTGTAGCGATACCAATTTCCTCTACGCTTAATAAATTACTGTTTATCATAACATCCCTTCACAAGTCATTCAAAACAAATATTTTACTTCATTTTCTCTCCACTTGTTTCAACAAATTTGAATGGTAAGTGTTTTCATTTTAATATTTGTTGTTAATATTAATTGTATTCAATCGGATTCTCCTGAGACTGTACCATCTGTAATGTGGAAATAGGGAATATACATAAAAAATAGAACTCAATTTCTGTATTTATTGTTAGTGTTCTTGAATTAAGTCATCGGCATATAGGTAATTATGCAACTTATAAGCTAATTTAATTAATTATATTGCAAACTTTACATAGAAGGAGTTTTGTTCGAATAAATTCTTTTTTCTGGGACTCGTAGTTCTTTAACTTTAGACACTGTTGAGTGTTGAACAAGAAGGACTACAAAACCCTGAATTCTTTTGTAATCCCATGAGTCGTTCGCTATGTTGTTGGAGTGATAAGGTCTTGCGTTTGTAGAAAAAATATAAAAAGTTCTTAAATCTTTGAACAAAATAAGTTAAAAGTAAAGAGTGCAAAGCGTATATAATTAGCTAAACATAAAGTACGACGATCTCGGAGTAGGTGAGTGACATTAATGTTATTTATAGATGCTGTGAGAGTTAATTTTACGGTCAGTAATCGTAGTTTTCCAGTCGCAATTTACGTCGTCATTTTAAATAGTTTGTCGGCGATTAGAAAAAAATATTATTATGAAAATAGCTGTTAGCAGTTTTTCTGTGTCGCTATGCCAGTCGTTTGACTCTAAACAGGTTTGTTGTCACGCTAGCTAGTATGCTAACTAGATGTTCCCACCTCTAGTCAAAACGTTTTGCTTGCTATCTTAGACGACTATTCGTTTATTGTCGCATGGAAGTTATCCTGACCTCAAGTTTATTATTTTCTGTATGACTGAAATATTACCATTGCTGTTGTAACACCAGTTATATATATATAAGTCTAATATAATATTAGTCAATTGCTTCTGCTGACAAGCTCTCGTGATGGTGGACAGTGTATATATTGACACATGATTAACGTTATAAATGAATCGCTAGATTTCTTAAAAGTATGTAAAATATATTTTCAAATGGGTTTTGAAACGGTGCTGTTTTTATTCTGAGGCAGATTTTCTGAAAGACTACTGCATTTGGGATTGTACCGTTTGTTTTTGTTTTTTCCGTGGGTAATCACATTTTCGAACTGAGTATGAAACTCATGAAAAAGGTTGTGGATTCTGATAGTCAAGGAGTCAAGGAGAAAGGGACAAACTACAACAAAAATATACAAATATTAATTCACAACTAAAATCTGAACTAGTATTTCCTACACCCCTGGTTTCTGGATTGTTCTCCGCACAGTATGTAGCACCACATTCCTTTCCACTGGGAAGGGACATTGAGAGGAAGATACTATTAGGGTGGGTGGTTTCCTTCCTATCGGGGCAGCACAGTTAGCTAAGGCTGAATGGACTGTGCTCGAGTCTCTCAGCTGTGAATTTTTAGATTTTAAGACCATCTCTACTGTGAGTTTCCGACTACATATGCAGTGAACTCAAAGGAAAAGACAATAGTTATAAGGCAGGACATCTACGCTTGCTTGTGTGGGGGGGAGGGAGGGAGGGAGTTGGGCAACAAATGTGAATGTTTGTTAGAATGCATTCCAGGTGACTGCACTGTTAATTGTGTGCTGGTAGGTATGAGCGACGTCGGCAGTGAGCGATCGTGGCCGTCCCCTCAGTAGAAGTCGCCACGGCGGGGGACATTAGGCCCGCCGTCTGCAGGGTGGTCATCTACCTACAAAGGGAGATGTCAGGGGAGAGCTGCTTGCGCCAGCTGTGTCCATCGACTGGATCCATCTCTTCATCCCCAGTTTCTCGTCCCAAGACCAAGACCTGCGGCTACCAAGAGGCGGTGGGCCTGGCAAACAAGTATGTGCGCCTTAATGTGGGAGGCACTCTCTACTACACCACACTGCAGGTGCTGACGCGCCAGGACACCATGCTCAAGGCCATGTTCACCGGTCGAATGGAGGTGTTCACCGACAAGGAAGGTGAGTGCTGCGGGCAGTGGAGGCCAGTTATACTGGGAATGCCAAGCAGGATTCTGTGGAAACCTGAAGGAATGTTGTTTTTCCATATCAGTGTTTCTTCTTGCTGGAACTCCTTGATTTATGTTGTGCACGCGTAAATCAAACAAACAAAATCCTGTCCGACTCCTGCTTGTCTGAGTTTCCACACTGAACAGAGTGATTGTTGCATGACCTTTTAACACAAGGCAATGCTTTGTTGATATTCTGTTGTGTCCCTGCCTCTGGATAGGCTGGATCTTGATCGACCGCTCTGGGCAACATTTTGGTGCTATCCTGGGCTACCTCCGGGATACCAAGGTGACCCTACCCAAGGGCCGACAGGGGATCCTGGAACTCATGGCAGAGGCCAAGTACTACCTCATTCAGGGGCTGGTTGACATCTGCCAGAGTGCTCTGCAGGTTAATAAGACCGACCTCACTCACTCCCCATTTTTCACAAAGCCATATCTATACAGATTAAAATAATGTGATGCTTTGTCATTCTGTATGATCCAGTTGGTTATGATATGCCTTAAGTGAATGTCTTATCAGGACTACCAACACATGGAATACACCGTCTTGTCCCTATAGAGCCTGGTTACAGTGTGTGCTAAAAATATCCCTTGTTTGTCGTAATGTTTGCTATTATATTATAGTTGGTTATTATTTATTGATCCATCTGTTATAGGTGCAAAATGTATGACAATCTAGTCACTACTGATGCCTGACTACATAGATGTTGTTCGCAAAAATCTAATATTTAATCACCATATTGTGGACTGTGTTTTTTGATTTGTAACGTCAAATTATGATAATTGACTTTGTGGATAAATGAAGTTTGTCCTAATTTAAGTAGATTACCATCATGTATTTTCATTTATCGAAACGGCTATAGTGTGCATAGTATTGCATGCATTGTTGCTACACGGTTTTGTAATTGCTGTAATTCACTGTGCTGTCATTCACAGGAAGATAAGGTGCATGCGCTGTGCGTGATCCCAGTTGTCACCTCTCTAAAGGAGGAGGAGAGGCTCATCCAGTCCTGCAGCAAGGTAAGGAATGACTGGGTGACCGCACGTACGCACGCACACACACACACACACACACACACACACACAGTGTACAGCACAGTCAGCATAAAGGGCATAGCGCACACACAAACACACACACACACATAGAGTGTACAGCACAGTCGGCATAAAGGGCATAGCGCACACACAAACACACACACACACACTCGCGTATATAGAGTGTACAGCACAGTCGGCATACTGGGGATGACACACACACACACACGCACACACAGTGTACAGCACAGTCGGCATAAAGGGCATAGCGCACACACAAACACACACACACATAGAGTGTACAGCACAGTCGGCATACAGGGCATGGCACAGACACGCACACACACTGATCTTTGAGTTCTGATCTTTGGTTGTGGTCAAAAACTTTATCAATAATATAGTTTCCCTCTTGGATTTTTATATTAGACAAGACGTGGCCTCTGCTCTGAGCAGATGGATTTAAGATTTGCTGTTACACATTGTATTTCTGTCCCTCCAGCCTGTGGTAAAGCTGCATTACAACAGAAGTAACAACAAATACTCGTATACCAGGTAATTTTTTGATTAAATGTAGGTAAGATTTGGAGTTATTTGATCTAGAACTGTCCCTAATCTCCACTTGCTGAGTTTAAATATTTAAATGTGAATGTTGCTAATTGTGACATGGGAGAGCACAGCACTGCCGGGGGGGGGATCAGCTAGCCTGCCTCTGGCTCCTCGCTAACGACGCTCTCCTTTCGGCTTCCCGGGCGCCTGTCGAGGGGGACATGCCTTTCTTTCGATCGCCGCCTACTCGCGTGGGCTGTGTAAAATGACGGGTGGCTCGAAAGGGATTGGATCAGAGAAGACCAATCGTGCATCTTCACCCGCTCTGTGTTTGCGGGCAGGCAGTTTCGACGAGCCGAGAGCATTAGCATAATTGGTGATCCCAAATTGGGGAGGAGGAGGGAAAAAAAAAAAAGAGAACTTTAAATTTAATTGACTCTTCTTAATTGGATGCCCATCTTTTGGTACTGTGTCCCCAAAGTAACTCAGATGACCACCTGCTGAAGAACATTGAGTTGTTCGACAAGCTCTCCCTGAGCCACAATGGCCGTGTGCTTTTCATAAAGGACGTCATTGGAGATGAGATCTGCTGCTGGTCCTTCTATGGGCAGGGCCGCAAGCTAGCTGAAGTGTGCTGCACCTCCATCGTCTACGCCACAGAGAAGAAGCAGACCAAGGTAGGAGTCAGTCGCCGTAGATCTGTTCCGTAAATTACTCCAGTGATTTCTTACCAAACTTTGATCTCTTCTGTAATAACTGCGGCAATGTCGCGGCACGTATTTTATATTTGCGATACAAATTGCTTTGTTGTCTGGCGTAAATCACAAAACGCTACAACAGGCAGGGTTACTTCAGCTGATTGGTTGGAACGGCTGCAGATTGCATTTCATGTTCGTTAAGAGCTGATTCATTTCAACCACCAAACCCGTTGACATGGTTTTGACAAGATATGCATGTTGTCTTTTTGTTTGTTACTTACGGACATTTTTTTTTATTATATACGTTTCATATCACTGAACTCTATTACCGTTCTTGAGTAGGGGGGGTGAGGGTTCCTGAAGATGGTTTGTAAAGAGTTGAGGACTAACGCTGTGAGTCCTGTGTGTCCCAAGGTGGAGTTTCCGGAGGCGCGGATCTACGAGGAGACTCTGAACGCCATGCTGTACGAGACGCTGCCGGTGCCAGACAACACCCTCCTGGAGGCCACTCGCCGGCGCGCCCACTGCGGCTCCCACAGCGAGGAGGAGGAGGGAGGCGGCGGCGGCGGCGGTGAGCACCGGGAGCGTGTGCGCCGCATCCACGTCAAGAGGTACAGCACCTACGACGACCGGCCGCTTGGCCACTAGGGGGCCTGCTTGCTGTCGTTCCGCCGCAGCTGCTGTTGGTCAGGCTAGGACAGAGTGACTCTGTTTCCATGGCGCCAGTGGAAGGCCCACACAGCCGAGACGATGGGCCAGCACGCAGCTCGGTGACCTTACTGGTTTATTTAATGACGGAAATATAAACTCCCTCGTTGTTTTGGTAGACTGCTGTGTTTCTGATATCGTGTCGTATAATGAGTGATTGTAGTAAAAAAAAAAAACTACGCCATAATGATTGGCTTCAGTGCCGCAGCCTGAGATTGTGAGTTTTGAAGTGCCTTTAAAATTTGTATTATTTTTTTTATCTTACAAACGTTTTAGAATAATTCTTGGCACTTTTTTAGATGAGGAGCTATTAGCTAGACAAGGAACATTTGATATGTGTACCTGCTTTAAAAGTCAGTGTTAACAGTTCGGCAACACTTAAATATCCTGGTTTTCTCAGTTTTTAATGAATGGAGCACGCCAATATCAATCACATTACAAATATCTTTTTCACTT
Source organism: Hiodon alosoides (assembly GCA_025775065.1). Taxonomy (NCBI): domain Eukaryota; kingdom Metazoa; phylum Chordata; class Actinopteri; order Hiodontiformes; family Hiodontidae; genus Hiodon; species Hiodon alosoides. The sequence continues at coordinate 690,453 of JAOYSI010000003.1, read as the reverse complement.
TCATTTAAATGATTTGTCTCTTATTCTGTCTCTTGCCTTGGTGTGTGATGAACCTCCCACTGCATCAACCGAAATGGGTTTCAACAAGTTATTTGTGCCTTACTGGTATTTCATACCAACACTTCCTCCTGGGGAGAGATGTTGCCATTCCGCCTGTCGTCTTGTTGTTGTTATTTTGATTGGTTGTTGTGAAAAACATTGGAATGAAGATGCAACCACTAATGGAGTGAAAGTAGCCACCAAGTCAGCTAAAGCCATGGGAAAACGGTTGTTATTGGACAAATGCTTAACTTGATAATGATGACCTTTCAGTCATTAGAAGTCATAAAAGTTCACTGTATTCCGCAAGGGAATTAATTTTTATTCCTCCGATTTACTATTAAAACTTGTAACGAGACTTTCGAGGCTAAATGGTCTGTTTTAATGTTTTTGGCTTGCGACAAATGTAGATGAGTTGGTCCGCAGTCTTACTCCTATACCGCAGCAATGGCCACATTGCTAACGTCTTCGTCCTCAGTGGAAATCAAACCAAAAGAAACTGGATGCCAGCTTTTTTTGTGCAAATCTCCAGTTGGTCCAGTACCCACCTATTGGTTATGTTAGTTGTGGCTAAATCGGAGGTTAACAGGAACTGGTTTGGTTCCAAAATCAGGGGAACATTGCAAACACGAAAGAGAAGCAATGTGTAGCAGACGTATGGATGACTTTAACACCTGTCTTTAAACAATTGAGCGGCACATGCACAAATGTACTTGCACATTAAAAATGAATCATAATAGGCTGGACATCTCAGTAATGTCTCCCTGTCTAAAAATGTGATTATAATACGTATGATTGATGGTCAGTATGAAAAGTTATATGTGGTTGGTTGTTTCTTCAATCTATTAGCCCTGTGTCTAAATTGTATGTGGGTTTTTTTTTTTTTTTTTTTTTAACATTTGTAATCAAATGTTTTTATTAAAAATTTTTACTTCAGTTTAGCATTTGTGCTATTGTTACTCCGCTCCAACCCTGGTCACAAATTCCAGGACCACAAAAATGGACGTGTGCCTGGAATTGTTCAAACGAGCTCTTCCGACCCACCCATGTTGCATCAGTCATTTGAACATACCTTAGGCTGCACAGCACGTGTGGGACGTTCAGTGCTGTCCCTCCCCATTGGCACTGTGAACCCGGAAATGTCCCTGGAATCCCCATTTAGCAGGAACTCAGATTGAATCTCTTCCTAACGGGCCCAGCCTGTGCCTAGTTGAATGTCTTTACTGGCTGAACCACTCAGAAGTTCTTATGGTCAAATTAAGGTGCTTATCATGCATCACTGTGAGTTGTCCAGTTTGTACATGGTTGTCTTGCTTTTGTCTTGATGTGTAATTTAGTACACAATCACTTATTGTGAATGGGTCATGAAACATTACCTGTGGGTGTTGTTTTTATTTATTTACATACTGTGTTGCTTTCCCCCTTAAACACTTTTATCGAAGTATGTGTAATTGCTCAACAGAAGGAAAATATGCCTTAGTTTCGTTCGGCTTTATTTAAGATGAGTGTTCAGTATGTAACTGACTACAAATCATGGGTTTAGTCCAGGTTAATCCTCTACCACTGTATTTAATTGGAATTATCCCAGAAATGTGTAAAAGTTAATAGACGACTCTTCAGCACATTTTGCTTTCATTGCTTTGAGTACATAACCAGGCCAAAGATTTAATTCCTTCATGAAGCCTAAACATTTTCTGCACAATCTGTAATGACTATGAATGTTATTTCTACATTATGTAAATAGTATAGATTTGTTTTTTATGATTTTATTAATCAATGAGTGTAACACTAAGTGGTATTGTGCTGCCATAAATGTTTAATATGGTATGTATCTGTATGCCTTTTTGCCTTTTTGTTAAATATTAAATGTGTTCAAATGAATTAACCGCATTTCAATTTGTGCTGAGTAGTCATTTTATTTATTTCTGAATTGCTACTAATTTCAGAGTTTTTTCAAGATGCACAGAAGCTTTACAGTTGATTTGCAACCCTGAATCAAGATGATGCTTACTGCTTACATCAGAGCGTTACACGTCTTGATGTGTATCAGCAGTGATGTAAAACACGTGGTTCATTCTGGTTTCCTCTCATGATGTTGCAATTAACTTTTACACCCGAAGATGGCGCACTGCGAAAATAATAGCTGAAAGGGGAAACGGGTACGTCGTCGATGTGACGACATGCATTTATTTTTACTGCAGCTTGATGTCACATTTAGAACTGAATGGAATTATTTATTTAAACGTTTTGACAAGCTGGTCGGCTATTGATTTAATATAAAAGGGTTTTTTTTTTTTTTTTTAAAAACCTTTTGTACTCAGCCAAATTAATAGGTATTTTCTGTCATTTAAATTATTATGCTACCTTTAGAAAATATATGCTTTACACATCAGTTTATGTCAGGTCAAGGGGTATGCCGCAGTTTTTTTTTTTTAAACTTATGCGTAGAGCAAGATAACCGCTCCTCTGGGTAAGTTATTTGGTTATATGTTGCTGTTTCTTTAGGAATTGTTTATAAACTTGAAGGATAAGTGGTACTATCCAAATATATGCATACAAATGCAACTAAAAAAAACAGCTCCACAAAATTATTATTTTTTCTATAAGCTAAAATAAGTAACTGTCAATGGCGAGCTGCTTTCGAGCGTGCGGCGCGTGAAGTGATTTACCCCATTGATCAAGAAAAAGGAGGAGGCGGGTCTGGCACTAGTTGCGTCATTTGGAAGGAACTGAAGATGGCTACTCAGTGCCTTTGCCTGGCACACATATGCATCGACACCCAGCTTTCGGACCACACGTTTGTGTGAGAAAGGAAGAGGTGAAGTAAAACAAATAGCAGGGCAAAATAAAGGGATAGACCAACGTAGTTGATACTCGCCTAAATCGGGTTGACACTGCCACACGCGGGAGCCATGGGTTCATCCACTGAGGAAGAATACAAGGAGAAATTGTTATGGAATGTGAAACGAGAGGTAAGTGGTTTTGTCTTAAGTATCATACCCAACTAGTCTTCAAATGTGACTTGATGCTAGTCCATCTTTAGGGGAGTTTATCACTCCGCCAGAATCGCGGTCTGATCTGACAGTTGCACTGCACACACCGAATGTATCGTTCGGTACGCGAGCACGCCTATAGGTAACTCAGTGTAAAAAAAAAAAAGCTAATCGATGTTTTTTTGATAATTCGTTATTTATCTCTACAGTATTTTATCTCTGAAGTAGGCTATATTTCAGTGCATTTTCAGTATATTTTCAGTGCGCGTGTATATTGCTTCTTTAACGTTTCAGTGATAGTTTACCTGTGAGATGGGTAGCAATTTGCGGCCATTTGAGTAGCTACCTCCCCTGCCGCTTGTTTACTTGCTAAAATAGATTTTTTTTAAAATGCATGATACGTAGTGAAAATCATCTGTAAGAATTGTGTTAATGAAATGTGTTTCATTTCTGAGACTCATGGGTGCGTATGATTTGTTCAGGTCAATGGTGAATGAACAATAGTGCTCCGTTTACGTCATTGGTACCCAATGCATTGGTGAACAATATAATAACAAGAAGTATATTTAGCATGCTGTTCCGTCTAATCTGCAAACTTGGTGTCACTTTGGGAAAACCCCTGAATTTTCTTAATGCGGAGGTCGAACAACAGGTGATTAAAGATTCCCCCTGGTCGCCGGGCAACGGAAATTCGACCAACCCTTCTGTTAAAACTATTCAGTTCTATTTAAACAAAGCAATCAATCATTGTATAAGCGGGTTTGTCAAGAGACACCTGTTCTCTTAGAAAAGAGAATAGAAAATGTTTTTGAGCCTATCCTTTTGATAGACCCTTATCTTTAAATTTAGATATTTGAGCTACGTCGTTGACTTGTCTATGAAAGTTTATTGGAACTTAAGGCTCATAACGCAGTGTTTAATTCCCTTCTCTTTAAACCATGACAACTTAAGAGCTGGGTGTAATTAATATTTTCCCTTCGGTATAGCTTCAGAATTTGTTGAGCTGATTATTAAAAGTTTAACTAGCTGTCAGATGTTAGTTATATTTCCTGTACAATATCCTGAAATGTGTTTTTAAACTGTTTGTCTGTAGAACGCTCTATATATTCCTCCTCTCATCCTGTCATTCAAGGAAGAGGTTGATGCTTTGAACTAACAGTTCGGGCTTGATTTTTATTTACAGGTCCAGTAAGGCTGGAAAGAATGCAATTCCGTTAAACAAAAACAAATTGGAAGAGCAAGTAAAATTGTGGAGCGATGTTTCTGGAAAACATCAGGGCTTTGCAGTTGTTCTCATGGGGTGGTTGTGTGGTCTAAATGAATTGATGATTTTTGGAATATAAACAATGTGTGTGTGACCTTATGCAATTGCCTCTCATGGCTGTCAAAAGTAAAATGATCTCACTCTCTCACTATAACACACAACCTTAAAAAGTATTGCTGGACAGGTCTTTTTAAAGCACCGCTAATGGTAGTGTCAATGAAAATTGGTTCATTAATGCTTTAGTCTACCTGGATCGTATCTTTAACATAATACGGGAACGCGAACCCGCTAGCTTCTCCTCCCGTGGGCATCGGCTCAGGCGCACTGTTAACGTCTCCCGACTTCAGTGGAGCGTGGCTCATCCGTTCAATGTCCCTCCCCCTGCTTTGTTCCTATGAATAATTCAATCTGCTGTTGTGAGTTGGGCTACAGAATTGTTACCAGGGTGTCTTGCCTCTGCGTTTGTTTCCATTCTGTCTGAACACAAATGTTTATGGTTAACGTCCTTCCCAGAGATAAAGTTTTAAAGCATTTTGTGCATGGAAGGACCCATTTGACTTGTTAAATGTCCACCTTCCTGGCTGTAAGTGTGTCGTATGCAGTCTGACACAGAGTTATGTGTCGATCAGTCCCACATATAGATATCAGACAAGAGGTCTGGTCAGGCCCGTGAGCTGCCCAGGTGTGAAGTGTTGGAGGTCTGGTCGAGATCACTGGATCCGCTCTGTTAGCAGATTGGCCTCCAGGGTCTTTTTTTTGGAAGTTTAGGACAATGATGTGGACGTCACTGGAAGATGCTGTAGATAAAAAGAATGGAATGAAAAAGTAATTTTTGGCCCACTGCTCATAAGATGGTAATCTTTTTAGGAAAGATTTTAGTTTTCTGTACCACAATGCTTTGCCGTCACAGATTGTTCTATTCTCTTTGTAAACCACTTGGGCATTGTATATTGGTTATCTTTTGTTCCCTGTAATTGAATTATGATCTGTCATTTGAATGGATAATGGATAATTACGATTTTTTTTCTTCCTCTTCCCCCAAATACAATTTCTATTCTGCTTATCCAAAACATCCTGAACATCTTTGGAAGCATTATGAAACTGTGTATAATTTGGGTTTACCTGAAATTGATCCTAGGTTTGACAGTTAGAAGTGGTATGTTCCGTAATAAGATGAATTGCAATGAGAAGGATGTACATCAGGCCTTGGTTTCTTTAATATTGAGAGTTCAGTTTTAAGGTCCCTGTCCCTTTAAGCTGTAGCCAGCCAGCTCCCTGTTGCTTGGCAACTGAAAGCATCAGCAGCTACCTAAGAAGTTAAATTGCATCAATTGACGATTAATACTGCTGCAGCTAGTAGGGCCTGTCAGTGACGGCTTCAAGATTGCCTGTTAGAGCCTCACTTTAGAACCTCAGCACTGAATCGAAAAGCCTGCCTTGTTATCTGAAATGAGTCTGAATTTCTGCGTTTCAGCTGACATTTGACACTGTGACGTGTAACTCTTTTGTATTCTCTTTAGGGTTTTTATTGTGATGAAGGTTTTTATTTATCCTTTTTTTTCCTCTTATTTATCTGCTTCTTCCTCTTGATTGCCCCTTTATGGCATTTTTGGGATTTATTTGGTATAATGGTTCTCTTCGTCTTTGTAGTTTAGACATGCCCTCATCAATGTTCCCCACAAAGCAATTTCATAATAAGCTTTGATTTGCAATCATTGCTAGGAACCGTATTTTAACTAGCGTCTAATGTTAAAAAGTGTTAAAACCTTTAAGGCTGCTCCACTTCTCCAGACCGGTGCCAGATCTGCCGGTGTCATAATGTGGGGGATTTCACATCGAGACGTTAGTCGGCGATGTAACTTGCAGGAGCAGCTAAGGCCAGGGAGGCAGTGAGTCCGCTGTCGAGTCTGAAAGGTCAGCCGAGAGCAGGCTTGCTCCCCTGTTGTGAGGGATGACAGAGCAGGCTCAGGACAGCCAAAGAGATGTCAGATGTAGTTGTCGATGGCTCTCTCTGGCCTAGTGATGGGACGTGTCAGCTGCCCCTCCGGCCGGTTTGTGACGGAAAGAAAGGTGTCTGTTAGAAAATGATTTCCTTTGTTGTCCACAACATTCGCTCTCTTGTATGTTCTTTCAGTTTGATCTATAAAATAGTGACTCATCATTATAAGTGTAGTCACTCAGACCCTCTCCACAGTTGTTGTCAGTTGGGGTCCATTGTTGTCTTTTTTAAATTGCAGTTTTGGTTTAAGGCTTTGAGGTATGAAAAGCAAAACTGTTGCTGGGCTGTGGTTTCCCCCCCCAGCATTTCTCCAACCCGCTGACCATCCCCAACGGACGACATGCCGCACAATCCAATTCCAGTTAGTGTATGAAGGAAAACAGAGTCAATCTAATTCTGTATTGTGAAATGAAATCTGCCTAAATCCTTGGAGGAGGGTGATTTCCATGGTGGAAGGATCGTTAACACTCATCTTATTGGATTGTTCCTGCACACGCCCTGTGTTCACTGAATACTCTCTTTATTGCAGCATTTCCTCTGTTGCGCTCTTGCTACCCGATTCCTCGGAAGAAATATCTTTTTCATTAAGCACTCTTCTCCGGAGCAAAGTATCTCAGACTATGTGGAGATACTCTCTGCCCTGCAGCAGGTGCCCAGCAGGCAACACCAAATCAAGTTTGGGTTCCTTCAATAATTTTGTGTATTTGCAAGGCCGATTGAACAGCTGCTGATTGAGCAGCTGGGGGGGGGGGGGGGGGTTCCCTAGTGAGTGCTTATACCCTACTATAATTTCTTTTTAATCCGATGAATAAGTATTGACTGCTTC
>JAOYSI010000003.1:643326-683232 GCA_025775065.1 Hiodon alosoides | reverse complement strand
CACACACACACACACACACACACACACACACCTTCTCAAATAAGAAACAAAAACAAATACACCTTTATTTCAAACATAGCAATGAAGAAAGTTCAGGAAAAGTATGGCAAAAAGCTTCATTCAAAATGGTGCAGTCTAAAACAACAATGATCAGAACAGAAGTCTACTGGAGCATCATCTCCAAACCTTAGAAATTACTCAGCAAGTACCAATGTATTATGTTACAAAATAAGATTATATTCACTCAGGTTCAGTGGGTAAAGGCACTCGCTGGAGCTCTCTGGTTCAAGTCCAGCTCATTTCATTCGCCGATTCTGAATGTAACAGATTTTATTGTAACATTCATTGGGGAGAGAACACACACAAAACATTCAACTACTACTATTTATTCAAAAACTTAGTCCTAGTCTTGGTCTAATTTCTTTTAACATTTCAAAACATTTGTAAACATTAACATAAGGTACATGTACAATCCTGAACCAAGATGGTTCCAGTTCCAGACCGACTACTATCAGGATGCTGGGCATCTGGACCCTACCTAGGCGAGCCAATGGTGGGCTCATCCCTCTTATCCCATTCCACCAATCTAATGCCATTCAGTCATACGGACAAAGAAAACAGTCCTCTAAAAGTATTAATTTACTTAGGTCCGCAACATCTACCATTATGCCGTGGACGAGTTTTCACTAGCCTGTGAATGATTTGTTACTTCCCTTGATTAAAAAAGGGTTACTGGAGTGTGAAGGAGAAGCCCTTCACTAAAAAATGTAAACATTCTGTTGAGAGAAGGAGGGACTAACCAGAGAATCCATAAGCTTGTTCACTGATGAGGCACCAAAAAAAGCTATTAATGGGAACAAGGAACTTCACACCACGTACCTGCATCTTGTAAAAGACATTTGCAAGATGAGAGAAGGGGAAGGTAACGTGAAGGAGACACACTTCACCAGGACAAAATCAATGTTGAGACAATTTTATAAACATTTTTAAGACACTGCATCAGGGGGCACTGTCCAATGACATCGCTAGTGGAGAGCGCACTGCAAATGAGTCATTGTTTTATCCAAGTAGTTGTAGCATATAAACGTCAGTACATCTTTCAGGTGTATGGCCGGATTTTCACTGTAGGATGAAGGCACTGTTCTCGTTCTCACTTCTCAACATCAAGTGTCTGCCTTATTACAGGAAGTTGGAAACGTGCAGTGTCCTTCCAGGTCAAGGGTCATTGTGTATGCCCTCTAGGGCTGCTGAAACCACAGCCCCATTTCACAATTTTAATAAAGTTTTGCCTTTTTAAATAATGTGCCTAACAGCGTTGATCCAATTGGGCAAAAGAAGTGATTTTTAAAACTCAGTGAAATGGTCATACTAGTCCAAAAGATTTCCCTTATTTAAGCTTAGTGAATCTCAGCTCAGTTGAGAATTGGACGCTGATGACCCAACTTCGGTTATTACTTGCAACTCGTTTCAACTTTTTTACCATAAATTATTTCTGTGAAAAGTGTGGCTCTGTATGAACACCAGAGCTCAAAAGGTTCAATTTCAACTGACAGGGAGAAGGTTACAAACTGCGCACAAACCCATGTGAAACAGGAAGTGTAAACCACTACTAATAAATTTGCCCAGCCACCCCACAGCTTATCTTCACAGAAAGATACTGAAAAGAAGTTGATGCAGAAGAGACGGTTGTGGAATATTTGTGCACACTGACATGTGTGCCAGTCTCAGTGGACTGTTTTGACTTTCTCAGCACCCGCTCTTAATCAAGCACCACCCCTGGCAATTCAGACAGACATGCTCGCTTCCTGTCTCTTGCTGGCCACTAACTGGCACCCAGTTCTGGTGCCCACCCACTGTTCTTTCCACTACGGAGGAATCATACAGACTACACAGTACATACATAACTTAAAACACAATCTATAAAACGCGTGTGAAATCTGGGTGCATGAATCAGTGCATGCTTACACACACACACACATTCACATACACACACAGACACGCTCAGCATTAATCCCTTCATACTCTCGACACACAAGTACACACACTGAAAAAGGTATGTAACAGAGAACCTCGAAATCACAAGAGTGTGTTCACAAATATCAAATGCTTTCAAAACATCCATCAGCAGAGAAAATGTTTGACAAATGACAAGTGTCACTCTCTCTCCTTTCACTGCAAGCGATGCCTTTTCCCACTGGTGCGCTACCTCACGGAATCTACCATCTGTGATAGACAACAGCTCAGAGAGGAAATGAATCTTCCTCTAAACCCCGGTTCGGTAGACATCATATTTATAGAAAAACACCACTCTTCACAGCGTTAAAATAACCGAAAGAAGCAGCGGAAATATTGTTTTTGTTCAAAGGCAGTAATAATAGGCAGGAGGGAGGACACACTTGCCTGCTCGTTCGGAATAACAGCAAGCTGCTTCTTTCTGTTTAAAAGTCACTGCACATGGATAGCCATAGATAGCCGGTCATGGAAGAAAACTAACTCTTTATGAGGAAGTGAGCTGAAAGCTAATATAGGCTTTTATGTTTTGGAGAGAAAGCCAGCAGGGACGGCGCAAAACAACAATGGCTCGTTTAAAGTGCTAACAGGTTCTGAGCATGGACTGCGTTGAAAACCAGGCACCTCATTGGATAGACTATCAGAAAAACCATGCTAACTGTTACCCAGGGCACTGATGTAATCACCCTTTCACCCCACTACCTGCAAAAGCAAGACAATTGCCTCACAGTGGCCTAACGGCAAAAGCAACACAAATTCTTCCCATTTGAGATGCCCTTGAGCTTCATTTTTATAGGCCGTGCGTCAAAATTCTGCAGCCAATGCTAAATGACTGAATGAGGTACGTTTAGCCCATTCATAAATACTACCAATTGCAATTTTAATTTATTTGGCATCTTGGTTAATGATTGATTATTAATTGATTATTATTATGACCACCTTTCAGTTTTGAGGAACCAATCAGCGCACACTGATAACATTTTTTAACCTTTCGGGACCAACCCTTTTGAAGTGCAAAGCACCCATTTATAATTTGTTCGGAAAGGCACAACATTCAAAATGGCTGCTATGCACATCCACCCTTTGATTCACCCCAAGGTACCTTACATTCCACTAGGACAACAAATGTGTCTGATATTGAGAAACAAACTGGTTTACCTGTTCTCGCCCCCACAGAATTTTGATTGGATACAATGTATTACCGCAACACTGCAATTTGCCCCAGTGTAAACTCATCAATGGCCAACTGGTTCCTGCAGGCACTCCCAGCACAGCCATTGGTTAGTCATAGTAGTTAGTCACTAGTTTACCGACAACTCCAAAACAATGCATCAGCTTTCCATTGACTTTCAGAGAACATATTTCAGATTATACTAATGCCCATTGACAGCTCAGAAAGGGGATTTTCCAATGTAAATCTCTTTGACCCAGATGTTGCTCAATCCAAAGGGAAGTCTGACAGGTGAAGTCAATTGATCGGAGCCTATACTGCAAATCTGTGCAACGAAGCCGGTCACAAAAAGGGAGCCTGTATCTGCTGCAGCGGCTGCAGTGCATGCTGGGATTATGCCCACCTGGCTCCAGGGCACTGTGAAAGAGGTAAGAGGTACCTTGCATCAGGAAGTAATCTGAAGGAGTACGCTTTAAGCTGGCCTTGGCCTTCTCACACGTCCAGTCCACTTCCAGAGCTTCCTTAAGAGAGCAGAAACTGGTCGTCTGTTCAGAGCAAAAAAGGGAAATGGAGACATCTCACAGGTGTGCAGAACCACAACACAAGACAGTAGTAGACAGTAGGCTACTAATGGACATACTTTTTTCACCATGGTGGTCTCACTGGGGTCCACCTTTGCTTTCTTGGCTTGGGGTCCATCATGGGCCTGCTCTGAAGGCTTCACCACTTTGGGCTTCTCCCTGGTGACAACGCATAATATAAATGACAATCAACCCCAAGGGTCTACGGGTCGGGGGTCGAGGCACAGAGCGGCGAGACCACTCACTCCACAAAGTGGTGCTCCGGGCCCAGGTCGGAGAACATATAGCCATGGTAGCCGAAAACGTCCCCGCAGAAGACCTTGACGTTCTTCTGGGCGCAGATCTGATCCACACGCACCATGAGGTCCCGGGGGCAACCCGTAAGGCAAACCTGGACATGGAGGGGAGAGAGGGCATCATGTAGGAGCTAGGACACATGAATGGACCACTCTGGCAGGCCGCTGCCTCTCCGCTCAAAATCCAAGTTTTAACAGGGAGGACAGCAGTTGCACTGTTTAACATTCCAAAGCAGATATTAAATGAGTATACTGGGTATGATGGTATTTGTCTCAACATACCACTCAACTGGTTAGGCATGATTGAGAAGTCAAGCAACTCATTTTCCATGTAAAAAATACCGATTAATCCCAATTAACTTTAGAACAAAGAAGCTTGAAGGTTCCTTCAGGAGATACAAATGAACGAAAACAAGCTGGTCACACAGACGGACATTATGACGTTCACCAAAACACTACTGAAAAATTGCAGTCTTCTTCATTTAAGTAAAAATAAATGTACCACCACAATAGTCACAGCGAAAACCAGCACTATAACCTTAAACTTATCTCAGTTCTTTCTGAGACAAGCTCCCTGGTTCTCTCATTCTAGTGCACAAGCAAGAAAAAGGAGGGTCAAGGGTCAAAAGGAGTTTGGCGAGAAATGCAATCGATCAGGACAAAAAGTGAAAAAGATTAAGGCACAGCCCTCTAAACGTTAGCATTAGGATGCAGAGAAAGTCCCTCGCTAAACCCTCAGCCATCTCCAAAAGACAGCCAGCCGTGTTTGACCTGACTGCAAACACAAAATAATTTTGTTTTGTTATGATGGCAGATGCCATTAACCAACCAAATGACCACAAGGCCAAGGCCCTCTTATCCTGAGGACACAGCTAGACCCTCCCTGGTACCAGGAAAAGATAATGGTGGACGCCACGGGCTTCATGCTGGAAGGCTAGGGCGTGGGTACACAGTGTGCCAAAGGACAGGGCAGGGCCCCCGAGTAGTTTGACAATCATCTCAGTGAATGGGCGAGGTCTAGGGCCTGTGTTCAGGCCCCATCCCACAGTCTGACAGGACTGGAGTTCACTAAGGGATGACACGTCCTCAGAAAGCCCTGGCAGACTGATGGAGTTCGGACCATCAGGGCTTTCGTCCTGCTCAGGTCCGGACACTCTGTGAGGGCACGCTAAGCCTGGCCCCAGGCACCTGCTTTGTGTGGATGGACACTGTGATTGTTCACTGCATGGAGCAGCGGGGAGTCAAGAGTGGGAGGTGGGCTGGGGGGGGCTTTCCAAAGACCAAGGGGGGACAAAGGAGTCAAACAGTGCTAAGAGAGTCAGAAAGAGGAGGTGGGGTGAGAGGAAGGAAAAGAAAAAGGAGAGAGCAGTCCCTAAGTCTAATCTTTTGATCACATGCAGACACTAGTATTTTTGAGTCACACACACAGTAGGAAACTGATAAATATCTTAACAGTTCAAGCTTTGCGTGGAGTGTACCACTCAAAAGATATGAATGGAAATTCAGAAGTGAAGCCAGGCATTAAATGAGCCCAATGCCACTCAATTACACAGATCGCTGATGCCCGGCAGTCCAAGATAAGAGAGGACATATCGGTGGAGCAGTCCGTTCTGTATTAATGTCCACGGAGTATAAATTGCTGTGAATGTTGCTATTATTTTCAATATATCTAAACACTAGACATAAAAACTAGACACTTGTGTGAGTGGTTTTAAAGTGTTGAAAATCTATGGAAGGGGCCAGGCTGTTGTACAACTACAACTTCAGCAGCCTTAGCATGCCATGCTAGACACACACACACACACACACACACAATCGCAGAAACAGACAAACCGAGGCAACTGGAATTGTGGTGGTGGAGAGGGAGAAAATTGACGCAACAAACTCCACCCCCCTCCTCCCTCTCTACCTCTCCCTGAACTCCCACAGGGACGTTTCTCAGTCGTTCCTGCCATGGCGGAACGAGAAAGAGAGAGGCGTCTGTTTCACGCTTTGTAATGCTGGCTCGCTTTATCAATCTTTCACAGCCCGTCGGCGCTCTTTTCAATTAGCTTGCTCGGACTAAAAAATAAATTAGGAACCAAGAGAGCTAGAGAGCCTTGATCGCACTTCAAAGGCCTGCTACTCTGCGTCGGGTACCAGCCATGCTGGAGAAGCTGCCTTTGACATGTTTTGATACCAGTCGTCGCTTTTCTATTGCCCTGACGCCGTGCCTTCCAAGCATTACCTCGCTCTCCTTCCCTCCTTTGTTCCTCGACTGTGCCTGAGAGGCATTTCAGGGGTTCAAAGCAGAGCGGCAATATGCCATGTGCGAAACACATTTAAACAGAAAATAACAGCCAGCATCTCATCACAAATAACAGCCAGCATCTCATCACGCAGGTTGCATGGGATTGTTGACAGCTGTCCAGGCTCCATAAAACCCATCAGCTTCTGAAGCACCAAACACTAAAGTAACACTACTTAGCCACAAAAAAAGTCGGTGACTTAAGTGAGTCAAGGGAATGGTATAAACACACCATCTAGTGGAATATTTAGGGCAGTGCAACCCAAAAAAATGCCATTTTATTGAGTATTTTTAAACCCAGTCCTTGCAAACCTTAAAGCACACATCTGAAATTACACTAAACACTAAAAAAAAAATCACATTTAAGCTGGCCACAGTCCTGAGGCCAGTACCACATGGGGCCCTAGGTAAAAAAAATGCTCCAATAGAGGGCCAGGGCCACTCGTGAAACTCGGCAGGTATCATGTCTATCACAATGGGACCCCTGATCCAGGTAAAGTGCTGTAAGGCCCAAGCAGTGGTGCCCCCTCCACGCACCGCGTCAAACTGCAGGAAGAAGTCATCCGACTTGGACTCGGCCCTCTCCGTGTCAGCCTTCACCTCCACCATGGGGTTCAGGTACTGGGCACGCTCCAGCGAGGCCTGGGCCTGGTTCTGATCCTCAGAACCCACTGGGATTAGGAATTGGGCACGACTTGACTCCTTTGTCACCTAGACAAGACAGAAAGAGGACAAAATAGATTTAGGGCCAGATTCTAGTGTACTGAACAAAAACTTGTATAGTTGCTTATACAATAAAGGTAACAGGACTGATAGACCACAAAAATACACAGGAATTGTGGCTTGCAATTGATCCTATCCCATAACCCAGGTAATGCTCCTCAACACAGATCCAGGGTCACCTAATCAAACTTTAGAATATTACTTTTGAAAAAGAACTGTCCAGGTCTGCTACTTGAAGGTACCATTATACACCTTGCCCAATACCTTCTCATGATCCAGGAGTGTTAACCCTTTCACTCCCGCCAAGATGAGGTTTTTGGCAACTTCGGCCCCCAGCCCTCTGAGGCCCACAAGGAGCACGCGAGAGGCTCGCAGTCTAGGAGGAGGACAGGGACCATTAGCCATGTTGAAGGGTTTGATTCAAATTAATTAAATGAGAAGAAAATAATGAAGAGTAGTGTTCCCGATGACAACACAGGATGGGAATCAGTAAGTATGGTCAGAAAGCTTATCTTTAAAACAGAGCTACTCAAAATTTGGCAGGTCAAATTCAAACATATTTAAAAGTTTCAGGGTCACTACCTACAAAACTTTTAACGGTAACAATATAACCATCAATAAGAACATTTTTATGTTAAAAACAACTAAATAATATCACCTAAAGCAAGCTATTAGTATTGCTTACAGAGAGATCCAATACCCCTCAAGATGGATAATCTTTTCCCTAATAACCTTTCATAATCAGCTATACCTCTGATTATCATAAATTAATTAATCATAAATTTCATATTTTAATAATAACAAAATGATTACTAGGAAGTTAGATTTCCAGGAAATGAAGAGAAATGGGATTCAAGTGCAGAATTTTCAGGTACAGTGGTGCAGACGGGAAAATTAACATTAGCTCAAAAAGAGGCCTCCGGATTTAAAAATAATTATGCCTGGTATTTAGGTATCAATCAACGTTTTTTTTTTTTTAAACCAATAGACATTCAAGATGTGAAAACTAATCTACGGCAAGTAGGAGGACAATCCTGGCCCTAGATGGCGGTAGTATCTACAGAGCCTCTTATTGTTTAATTCAAGTAACCCTAATTTCAAGACTGATGAGAGTAAAAAGTGGTGGCCCACAGTAACACCTAAAATGTAAGAGTGTTTTTTATTTTATGTTAAACACTCTATACCTCCGACACTGATGCAGTAACGTAAAATCGAATTCGTTGGTCGATTCAATTTGATCACAATTAAACAGAAGAGAAAAACACTGGTGAGATCTCTATTGCATACAACAAACATGTATCCGTGTTACTGAGGAAAGTGCCGAAGATTTCGGTATACAAGCATGATCTAAAAAGTCATTATTATTGGTTTGTAGCCTTAATTTATTTAATATATGTACCGAGCCCTACATCATAAACATACATTAAAGTTAGCTTACCAGTGAATGTTATGGGTACAAGACACTACAACTGTCGAACTAGCTAATCATGTATCATGGTTACCCAGCCGGTCGTTAACAACTAACGTTATATCCAAACTAAAATGACAACACAAAAAACAGTTTCAAACGAGGGAAAGACGAATTAATATTGTATAATCGCTTTCTTATAAGCTAGAAAATTACTTAACCGTTTATCCTTAAAAAAAAATGCGATCTAGATAACAACGTATTGCATCGCATAAAAATAAGCTATACATGACTGAATGTTCATATCCACCTCTTTTGTGCATCCAGTCCCCACAGTCGAATCTGCCGATCATATTGTGCAGCCTCTTCCTCGCTAATAATAGTATCCTCTTTTTCGACCATATCTATCATCTCAGAAGAGGTAGTTTATTATGTTGGTTTAATATAAGCAAAGTAAAGGTACACGTTATTTTTATGTGTATGTCCAGCAGATATTCTTTTCTTCTCAACAGAAGTCCCGCTGTCCCCAGTTTGAATGGACGCTCTATGATGACGATTTTGTTCACGCACTACGTCGAAAACGAAGTGATGAAAAGTGACTCCCGTCATGTGATACAAGTGTAAGATTGTTTTAAAAGGGAAAGATTAAGAATGTCTGCCAAAAATGTGGTAACGGTTAGGGCAGCTATAACGCAACGCTTTTCCGGAATGGTCAAGTTTAGGCTCAGATAAAAGTTATGTCTTCAATAGTCATGAGTTTCACACTCATCTCAGTCAATTATAATTATATTTATTTAACATAGCTTACCTCTACTGCACTAAATTCTTTTGCAGCGTGTATAAAAGATTTATATTTATATTGTGTATGTGTGCCCTCTTAGTAGGGTCCCTTTTACGCATGACAACATTTTTGTGTGCGTGATGCTTTCATTAAAATAAATAGTATTTTAAATTATCACGGTTAATTAGCAATATAGAAATTGTGTCGCTATTTTCAGGATAGTGAGGGAATGTTTCTTTGTTTTCGTAATGTCTTATTGTTGAAATTTTCCTGTATATATATTATGTATATGGATATAACTGAATGGTTTATCCAATGGTTGTTTCCGGTTATTTTGTTTAATAAATACACAGTGGGTTTGTCAAAGTGACAAAAGCTTTGTCAAGGAATTAAATTATGCCTTGATCCTTGGATAAAGGCGACACGTAACCTATTTTTTTATGAAGCAGTTACTGGATAAAACAAAATAAGGCACCTAAAAAGTTTTATTACAAACAAAAACGATGGCTTCTATTATTATTATTATTATTATTATATCATTATTATTATTGCAGGGTAGCTAGATAAACCTGTTTTCTGACTGGGAAATCACGGTAATTTCCGTTATATACGTTACGTAATGTCGTCACTTTCGTTAAAACCCTCCTACATTTCTCTGAAGAAGAGTCGCCGCCATTTTATGTGGATGAGTTTCATTTTACAGCGCAGCTGTAGGACGGAGAACCTCAGGAAACAAATCAACCTCTCTTTAAACTGTTAATGGGGAATTGACTACTATGAACTGAACTCATCCTAAAATCATTTAACAAGTAGATCCAAGTCAAGTGACGCATAAGCCAGTAGATTCCAGTGTCGATTTATAATTTTTTTTGCACTTAAATGTAGCTTGAGGAAATGGCTGTGGAAAGCATGACTGTCCATCCAAACTCCCCAACAACAACCAACCACGAACACATCAACAGCCTTCTCACTGACGAAAGGTCGAGTAATTCTACAATCATATTTCTATACAACAATTTATTTATCCTGTGCTTTTTTAGGCATAAAAAAGCTCGGGTTTTCTTTTTTTCTTTTCAAGGGGATTAAAGTCGCCTTTTTCTGGGGAACAAGTACAGAGGTAACGAACGCCATCTTGAAACGTTGCAGAGCGCAATCTGGAAGGTCAAACATAAACCAGGGATATGTTCAGAATTTTAACTTCATTTTAAGTATTTCGGACATTTAGATTTTCGAGAGCATAACGACCATTTGGTCAGATAGCCTACCGTTTCAATCAAAGGACCAACCAAATTTAAATTTACATTTTTTGTTTAGAAAAATTATAGAGCCATTATTGTTACTCAATATATTAAATAAAATTCGAACATAATTAATACTAATAAACATTTATCCCAGGTTCGCATAAGTACAATCGGAATAATTGTTTGGAGTTGGCTAACGACTGTAGTGTCTTCAGCGATCAAACGCAGTACTGCTAACTAGCAAAGTCTCTTAAACCTAAAGAACATTTGATATTTCGAGATAGACGGTATATAGCAACCATTAATTCTGAGTTTGCTGGTAATAAAATACCAGACTTGCATTCGACAACTATTTTCTTTAATCTTTCGAATTAATGCTACTTGTGATTTATTCTGTAGCTAGGCTAACTAGCTACGCACTTAGGAATACGTTATTGTTTATCGCCTTTGAAACAAACATACATTTAAAAATATTATTTCACAATTATTTCCCAAATTGGACATTTGATTCGTTGAAACGACGACTTAAGTGGAAAAAATTTATTCACTAGTACTTAAAATACGACCGAAAGGGTTAACTAGCTAGCTTGATATTTGGACTGGCGAAGTAATTTTCTTGCTTGTTAGCCGATGGCTAGTTAGATTGGACAATTCCTCCGTGTAGTTCGTCGAGCATTTAAATGCCCGTCGGAATGTAATCAGTCATCAACAAATTATGTTTAAAGTTAGGTTTTTTAATCTACCTGCATGTGGTGGTATTCATTATCTTAATGCAGTTGAGGTGTATTGCATGTTTTTACAATTAAGTATGTTGCCCGTAATTATGCATATCTAAATATATAAATTGCATCCGAGTCGGCTAGCTAGCCGAATGTTTTCCTTTACAGCAACCCACTGTCCACTCTGATTTAAACGATTTATTATATTTTAAGTTAAATAATGCACGAATAGTTTAGTTTACCTCTTTTTGTTTTATTTTTTACATTTCATAAAATGCATTATTTTAGACTCTAACAATGCCCACCCTCCAAGGTCCAGTACTGTGCTCAACGTTTCAAAAGCATTCCAAAAGTTTAAAAAAAGTGAAGTGAAAAGAAAACACAAATGTTCCCCAATTTAACTCCCCGATTTCCATAAGTGTTTTGAATGTATAATACTATGTTCTAGCCCCTTACTTGAAATGCCATTATTTCATAATGTTTCTCCCTTGCCCGCAAACCCCATTGATAATAAAGTAGGTTGCCACTGTAATTTTCTAAGAACAATGGATAAAATAGCAGTACCAGTGCTTTGAATGGAAATGAGAAGATAGCGTGTCACAGTAAGTACTTCCCTGCACTATTTGCCAAGAGGCCTTATTGGTGTGACATTTTAAGGATCTATAATTTTTCCCATTCCTTGTAATATTTTGAGTCGTTACATTTTTCATAGTTTTGCATGAGATTGACTGTAATGTGTTTCAACATGTAACACACAATTTTGAACTCAGTATCTACAAGTACCACTAAATAGTGTGACATTTGAGGTCTTTCATCAATGTAGAAAATCGTCCTTGAAAACAATAGTACACCCGATGCATGACTGATGCACATTTCACAAGTAACAATAACTTAATTTGTTTAAAAGTGCAGTTTGGTACCGTTTGCCTTGTTAATTAATTTCCGTGTTAAACCTAAAACAGTCTAGGTAAAAAGGGTTTTGTCCATTTCTATTCTTTTATGTATTTGAGACTTGTAAAAGTTTCACCTGTAATATAATCTTTCAATTATAAGACTTGTTATTATTGTCGGCGTTTATTATTCGTTTACCCTTTTCTACTTCGTCAGAATACCTGTTTTGTATAAACACTTTTAAAAAATGTATTAAAAATTTTAAGCTACATAGTAATTTCCAATAAGAAAGATCAAATGCAACACATTTTGCAACATAGAAATGGATTCCAAAATCTAAGAGATATGCGTGGAAATAAACATCATTCCCACTATGCAATATTGCCTTTTGCAGGTTTTCTGTACCAATTCTTAAACCGTGTATCAATTAGTTTCGTTCTTCGGATATTATATCTAGTACATGGTCCCAGTATTTGTTAATAGCTTGCATATGTGTTTAGTATATACATGCATACACTCATGTCTTTGTATATTTTGTACTCATTAGAATTGAGCGATAAAGTAGAAGTGTGGAAAAAAACTACGTATTCCATTGATAACTTTTTTTAGTCAAAGGAATGTGGTTGAAGTCCACCCAATATAGAGACATTACTGGAGTCTGGCATTTAGCAAGGAACTGTTTTTGCAGGCTTCAAAACGAGCATGGCAATCAAGAAGAGGCCAGGAGTCAGGATGCTGTCAGTGGTGTCTTTGTGCCCATGGTTAGTCTAGGGAGCTGGTGGTGGTGTGAGAAAAACGAGTCTCACTGCGCAGCGATAAAGAGCTTTTTGTGTCTGTTCAGGGAGGGAGCCCTAGCGGCCCGCCTTGATTTAAGGGGCAGCTGGAGTGCGAGGGCAGCGCTTGGAGGTTGGCTCAACTTGTGAGACGCAGTTATAAGCCAGATTTAATAAAGACTGCCCAGTTTGGAGACGGCAGGGCATGTACAGGGGCTGATATGTGGAAAATTGCCAAGACTTTGAATGGATTAGCATTGGAGGCTCGGAAATTGAAATATCAGGTCATGGTAGTTTGTTTGGAAAAAACCTTGGAAGGATGCACTCCCTCAGAGATAAAAAAAAAAAAAAAAACAGTAATCTAGTGTGTGTAAAGAGGGGGAAAAAGGCTTTTGTTCTGATTCAGGGGTCACTTCATTCAGGTTACCCTAGGTTAGGTATTTCAAAGACAAGTACCGTAGATGTTTGTGTCGTAACCTAGCGACTTTGTATCCGTTTTGATGCGTTGGGATGTTCCAAGTCATGCAGTCCAGCTCCCTTTCAGGCCGTTTTTTAAGTTGAGCCTTATTTTTTTTCAGAGCTGTCTTGTCAATTAACTCTCCCAGAGCAGTGTGCCAACCAGCAGAATCTGGTCCTGTGTAGCTTCCTTTTTGTCGTAAACAAGTCCAGGCATAATCAAAGCCATAAGCTTCATTGCTGCAGGCCTCAAAACCTGGGAGACTCTGTGAATATTGAGGAGCTGTAATAAAGTGCGTGTGTCAGCAGGGGAAATTGCTTTTTCTACCTCTGTCACAGCACTTGCAAAGTACAGCAGCATCAAACTGATATGACCAGGGACTATAATGTGTTTTATCAACTGTTTTTTTCTTGAGTGCTGTTTATCAAAACCAGACCCACAGATAGGCTTCTGCTTGGGTTCAGTCCAGTCTTACCTCCTTGGGATCAGCCACTCCTAAAGGCCCTTTCCAGGAAAGTCAGCTCCTGCTACTTCTTCATTTTGTAAGTTGTGTAGATGGTATTCCTGAAGTCACCTCTATTACAACTTCTCTATTTGTATTTTGGCATTACATATATAACGTGAAAAAAATGCGTGGCTCGATCTAACGCAAAACAGGTTTATTTCAGTCTCTCTTGCAATTGCATGAACATAGTGCAGTCTTGTGTTTGTTGTGAATTCCTATTGGTCTACGCTATCATTATCTGTTTGGTCTTGCCTGGATATTCCAGTCCAGGAAAAACCTTATGACTCTAAATTCTAGTTGCCAACAGAGCTTTGTTAATAGCAGTAGGGGAGAAATTACATTTGAGGATTGTCATTAATGACCGGAACTGCTTGTGTTCATCATTAATGCCTTCAGAAAACTTACTGTTTCTGGTTTTAGTTGCTAAAAAGTATCTTTTTGTGTATCAGTAACTCTTCATTTGGTATGTTGTTAGATTTTGGCCTCCAACAATGTCTTCTTGGACTGACAGTGTCAGCAATCGTGCGTAGATTTCCTTTGCTGCAAACGGTGACTCAGATTTAGCCTTAGGGGTTTCAATCAGTCACTTTAGTCTCCAACAGTTTCTCACAATGAATGCTCTGTGTTATGTGCCTTTTCTATTTGTTTGTATTGTATTGCCAGTATTATTATTGCAGGTAAATCAAAGAAAATAGCACAAACATAGTAATTTACTTTTGCTTTATCTACATGCAGCTAAATGCAGAATTTTGAGGCCCATTTTTTGCCCCTGCCTGTCCATCCCCACACCAACTCACAATTCCAACATGAGACCATGATATTCTAAGTATGCACACCTTAAACAATAGAATCTTCCTGTGAATTCTGTAGGTACTGCCTTGCTGATTAGGCCACAAACCTGGCTCATCTGTACAATTCTCAGTTTTCTGGCCTGTCCTCCATTCCTCAAGTGCAAGTACATTTTAGTCATTGCTAAAGGCTGGTGAAGGAAATATATTAGCATTTGCTCAATTGGCTTATCTTTGTCCCTTCTGTTGTAAACGTATTGTATTTAGACGGGCACCCTTAGACCACATTTATAAGTGCACATCAACTTCAACAGTCGTGTTGGAATGTATAGATATGGTTTTAGATATGATACCCTTGTAGCCCTTGTTGAATAATCCTCTTTCCACTATGCACAATAAGAAACTTATGAACTGAACAGCCTTCTGTGAGCGGCGGTGGGACAGGGACTAATGAGAAAGGTGAAACATGGCTTTTGCTAGTTTCTGGGACAGTGGCTTTTCCAGTGGCCTTTCTATAGCCTAGACCAGACATGGTCCTTTTCGGCAGCACTTTGAGACTGACAGTATTATGAAGGCCGTCTCCGTCCAGAGTACCTGAAGATGCCCTCATTGATTAGAGACAGAAATACATTTGTTTGGCTGATCTGTCCCCTCTTTCCGGCATGATTTGAATAGTCATTTTATAGAATTTGTATAGAACAGCTTTGCATGTCCCGGCCTCCTCATGGATGTGTGTATGTTCGAGGGTGGAAATCTGTGTGGTTAATATAGGTGTCATGAATACTCAGTAAACTTAGAGAGAACACTGTAACCTAAAGGCTTGCATACAAGTCCTAATCCCTCTCCAGCTGAAGTCAGGATCAAATCAAAGTACTGCATAATGATTATCGCCCCACCCCAGAACTATGTGCAGCCACCAGGCTTGTCTGCTCTTTGGTCAAACAAGGTCAATGCCAATCATTAACCCTTTTCCCATACTGAGAATATGTACATCTCTGAATACTAAATATGTAAAAACTGACGTGCTGTTCCATACGGTTATCTGTGGCTTTGGCTTACACTCACCCCTGCCCCGCCCATGGCCAAAAAACTCCCTCTAGAGGAAAGGCAAGCCAGATTTCTGGTCTGAGTTATCCCAGTTCAGTTGCATTGTGTTTAAATGCTTCTTGGTGAGTGGTAGAAAGGGGCAGGTATGTTGCACAGTTACAAAAAGGGTGGGACAGGTAAAGACTGCCATCTGATGAATGTTAGCAAGGCCCTGCCTTGTTCTCTCACACCAGAAACTGTCCTTCAGTTTTTCTCCCCATCACACACCATACCTAGTTTACCTAGTGTGCAGAGCACTCTTGACACAATAAATGTTTCTACCACCAGTGTGACATTTTAAGCACTGCGGTTCTAAATGTCAGGTCTTTCACTTCCTCCTATGCACAGATGATCATCATTAAGCCTGTCATGTTATTTATATATTGTTGTGGAATTTCTTAATACCAAATGCCAGCAGAGAATATGCTTGATTTAGCTACAAAAATGCGTCCCTCTAAGACCCCTGCGTTCTGCAACTGCTAGTGGTGTAATTCCTCCCCTTTCCCCCAGAGCTGTTCATCTCAGGCACATTCATTCCTTATTCTGGCGCCTCAGTGGTGGAATGTCAGCTCTGCTGAGATCTTAATCACTTTTCAATGCCTCGACCCCAATACTACGTGTCTCTCTATTAAGATGTCTTTCATGTGGCGGCAGTGCCAAATGTGGACCATTAGCTGCTGCTAGCGCTATAGCTATTCCAGTGGCCTTTTCTGTTTGCACCACATGTACATTTCCTGAGCTCCCCGTAAGTCATCTGCCAAACAAGTGAATTCGCACATGATTGTGTTAATGCCATTTCCATAAACGGTTTTCATCTAATACGTAGATCCAGAATGCCATACCTGTGATGATTGATATTTCAATCGATTGACATAATTCGATCTGTTGTAGTGCTGGACTGGTATGAATCAGGACATCTTGGTCTGGGAATCCCCTTGCAAAAATTCTGATTTCTTCTGGGCTGCCGCAAGACTTGAAAGTTTTTTTTTTTGTAGGCCACAGTACACCCAATAAATCAGAATAAAATAGAATCCAGTTAAATAGAATAATAACCATAAATGTCATAAAAGTCAGTACTTGTGTATGTCTTTGAAAGCAGTGATTCAACAGGGAGGGTGAGGTTGGTATGGTTAATATTTATGAGTTTTTGGTAGGTGTCAGGATTGCACAAGCTGGATGGACATACCTAGCAGTTAAGGAGCTTATTAATCGTCTGTATTAACTAAGCTTATGACTACAAACTCTAGCCGTAGTTTAAAAGAACGGCCTGACCCCAGGTGCAAAGTCAGACGCAGTCTGGGGACCAGCACATCTGTGTGTGCTGTGCAGGGGCTAATAGGCGTCAGGCCTGAGGATCTACAAAGTCTCGAGTGTGTTTCAGCAGTGTGATGACTGTTGGTGTGTGTCCCTGCAGACGGGAGGATGGAGAGCTGGAGGAGGGAGAGCTAGAGGACGATGGGGGCGAGGCGGAGGCACCCAGTGGGGGAGGGGAGGCCCAGGAGAAGCCGCGCCGCAGCAAGGAGCGGCACGCCAGCGGCTCCGATGACGACAAGGCCCATCGCCGCAAGAGGAAGAGGAGGAAAGAGAGGGAGAGGGAGAAGGAGAAGAGGAGGGCCAAGAAGAGGCGCAAATCCAAGCACAAAGTACGGATCCAGTTGCGGAGCTCGGTCATATGATAAATCCCCACAGCTCCACTCAGTGTTTAAGCCCAGTCGGGGCTGATTCTCTAGCCAGTGTTATAATGAATTCCCTGGCTTTTAAGGGGATTGTAGATGCAGTGAGAGGTTTGTTTGTTTGAGGACTAGTGGCTCTGTCTCTTCCTGTGTGTGTCTAAGCCTGTGTGTATGTGTGGGTTCCACAGCGACACGCCTCTTCTAGCGATGACCACTCAGACTTCAGTGACGATTCTGATTACAGCCCCAGTGAAAAAAGGAAGTACAGGGAGTACAGCCCCCAGTACCCACCTCCGGTGAGTCCAGAAAAAGTGGTACTATGTGTCCGCAACTGCCCACCATAGTCTTCCTCCCACTTCTCTCTTTCTCTCTCTACATTTCCTGGTGTGATTGCTGATATCAGTCAGTTTTTATCTAGCAAGGTTAAACATTGTAACTTTCTCCCCAGCCTCATGCGGGCTATCCCCCTCCTCCTCCTCCTGCTCATGGAGGCTCCATGCCCAAGAAAGGAGGCTACATGAAGATGGACAAGCAGGGCTATGGGGGCTACGATGGATACGAGGAGGAAACCTATGAGGGTGAGGAGGAAGAGGAGATGGGTGAGGAAGAGTACGATGACTTTGCCAAGGAGCTGAATCAGTACCGCAAGGCCAAAGAAGGTGGCGGGGGCAACAACCGGGGTGGCAGAGGCAACAACCATGGGGGCCGAGGTGAGGGAACCACTGGAATCTCAACCAGAAAAATTCACTAAGTGACAGGAGGTGTCTTACCCATATGTGCACCAGTGCTGTGTAATAGGTGTATCCAGTATGTAGTAAGTTTATTCACTTCCAACCCTCAGCCAGTATTTATTCCGTTTTTGTGTTTTAAAAGGCCATTTTTAACCTTCATGTCATTGACCATTTGTGCTGTTAGAGGAATGTGGTGCTTTGTGAATGGAGCTGTATTGTGGCTTTAATATATGTGCTGTTCCCCATATCGCCCTCAAGGAGGCAAAGGACGCCTGAAGAACCAGCGCGGGCGGGGCCGAGGAGGAATGAGGGGGCGTGGGGGCAGGGGAGGTGGAGGCCGAGGCCGGGGGCGAGGGAAGATGGTGGGGGAGAATGACGACCCAGAAGTGGTGATGTACGGGGAGGAGATGGAGGTGAGGTGCTCACATGCACATGTTTTGTGCTTTCACAGCAGTTTCAATTGCATTTGACACAGAATGCCTAAAATACCCATCATGATAACTCTTACTTCAGTATGGAGAGGATGACTATGACAACATGGGAGATGATGATTATGACGACTACTCCAAGGAGCTGAACCAGTACCGGAAGTCCAAAGACCGCGGTCGGGGTGAGTCACTGAGCAAAAGCTAAAGCTTCTCTGCAGTAGAAGCAGCCATGAAGAACATTAAAGACTCGATAAGATTTTGTAGCCGTGTTATTTAAACATTATTTATTGGCAGGATCAGACGATGGCTTTAAAATAAGATCTTTTAATGTTCTGTGGGTAGGTGTCTGCTACAGAGCAGCTGTAGAGCCTTCTCACTGTCAGGATTTATTCTGCGGGTGAACATAGACTCATGCACTCCGCAGGTGGCAAAGGCGGGCGAGGGCGTGGCCGCGGCAAGGGCGGCCGGGGGATGAACCGTGGCCGAGGAAGGAACCGCGGCCGAGGCCGGGGGGGAGACCAGGGTCACGACGAGGATAATAACGGAGACATGGACATGGGGGTGAGCTCACACAGAACACACCACCCAGTTAACCGTTCACACATTAACTTCCCTGTAATCCACTTCAGTTCATTTGCATGTGTAGCTTGGAACCTGAAGTGTGCTCTGTCCCGGGCCTCTGTGCAGGATGGGGGAGGTGGTCAGCGCAGGAACGACCAAGACAAACATGGGCAGGACAAGAAGGGCAAGGCCATCTGCAAGTACTACATCGAGGGCCGCTGCACCTGGGTGAGCCCTGAACCGGCGGAACTGAAAAGTGGTCCGGGACTCGTTAGAGAGACTCTGAGCTTGTCACTGCACAGTTCAGGCTGCGTCTAACACTGTTTGGTATCACAGGGAGATCACTGCAACTTCAGCCATGATATTGAGCTCCCGAAGAAGAAAGAGCTCTGCAAGTTCTACATCACCGGCTTCTGTGCACGAGCGGAGAACTGTCCTTACATGCACGATATCCTTTACTACTCTATACAGCCCAGCATTACTCTCCAGGCCTCTTCAACCCTTTACTACTCTATACAGCCCAGCATTACTCTTCAGGCCTCTTCAACCCTTTACTACTCTATACAGCCCAGCATTACTCTCCAGGCCTCTTCAACCCTTTACTACTCTATACAGCCCAGAATTACACTCTTGGCCTCTTCTGTTTATATTCCAGGCAAGGGTTCGATGTGACAAAGTCGATGTTTATAATTTGGCATGTAAACATTTTTCTAAAACTGCCGTCGTTTCAATACAGATGGTTTTGCATGAGTAATGAAAAGGCAGGGCAGGGCAGGGCAGGACATGACATGTTACACTGTCCACCTGGGGAAGAGGAGGGAAGAGTGATAATCTTGTTTACTGGTTCCTTGACTGCACTGAACGTGACTTCCCCTGCAAGCTGTTCCACACCACAGGGAGCTGCGTCAATGGGGATGAGTGCATGTTCTCCCATGAGCCCCTGACGGACGACACCCAGGACCTGCTGGACAAGGTGAGCTTGTCTGTCGCCTCCCATGCTTCTGTCTGTCTATGACCCTGCGTGACATGTGGTACGTCCCTCTGTCTGTGACCTAGCGTGACGTGTGGTACGTCCCTCTGTCTGTGACCTAGTGTGACGTGTGGTATGTCCCTCTGTCTGTGACTGTGTTAATGACCCAGCGTGACATATACTCTGTGTCTCTGTGCCTGTTCTTTGGCTTTTCCCCTGCCTGGTCAGTTCTCCCATTTCTCCTGCTGGTCAGCTTTGTGGTGCTTTAGTCCTCAGGGGATTTGTGAGTGACAGTCGTTCTGTTTTCTCCCCTCCTGTTTGTAGATGCTGGCTGAAGATGCTGAGGCCGGGGCCGAGGACGAGAAGGAGGTAGAGGAGCTAAAGAAGCAGGGCATCAACCCCTTACCCAAGCCCCCACCTGGGGTCGGGCTACTGCCAACTCCCCCTCGCCCTGGCCCCGCCGACAACTCTGTTTCAGGAGATTTCGGACCCCCAGGCCCTCCGCCAGGCCCTATGCCCCCACCAGGTCCGCCTGGCCCAGGCCCTGGTCCCGGAGCAGGCCCCTGTCCCGGCCCACCTCCTTGCCCAGATGGCGGCCCCTATCAGGGACCGCCTAACCCGAATGGCCCTCCACCTCCGCCCATGGGTCCACCGCCCCCTTGTCCAGGGAATGCTGGGAAAAAGATTCCGTCTCTTTTTGAGATTGTGGTACAGCCCACCGGACAGCTGGCTCAGAAACTCGGTGTCAGGTAAGCTTTCAAAAGATTTTTAATAAATATGAAATCTCTCTTTATCCAAGAGAAATTCTGAGTTTTTTTTTTATGCCTGCAGAGGTCAAGTCCCTGGTGCTCCCCAAGGTCCCCCTGGTCCCCCTGGACCTCCTGGTGCTCCAGGTGGCCCCCCCCCACGGTTCCCTGGCCCACCTCCTCCTGGACACATGGGGCCTGCTCCCCCTGGTATGATGCCCCCAGGGCCCCATGACATGCCTCCCATGGGGCCCCCCGGCATGAACCAAGGGCCCCCACCCATGGGACCCGGACCTCCCATCATGGGAAACTTTGGCCCTGGAGAGGGGCCTCCGCACCCAGGAATGATGCCCAGTGGGCCTCCACCCCCTGGAGGAAACTTTTACGACAACTTTTACCACCAGCAGCAGGGCATTGAGATGGAAGGGGGAGGGGATGAAGGTGAGGGCGCATTCTGGTATCAAAGGGCAGAGTTATAAAACTTTAAAAGTCTCGGTGGTGACTTAAAACGGCGTTGCATTTGATTAAATAAAAAATCCTAAACTAAGCAGCAAACAATTGCAAAACTGTATTTAAATAAAGTAAATCAACAATAATGTCTGCGTCTTCATGCTCCACAGGCGAGGAGTACCAGGACTATGGAGGGATGGAGGAAGGAGAGGGAGGAGGCTTTGGAGAACCTGCTGCTGGAGGCCAGGGTGCCTCGATGGCCACAGAGGGCTCAGCCAATGGTGGGGGATCCAGCCAGCCAGCAGGGATGGCGGTCCCAGATTTCCTGCCACCTGCCCAGCGCGTCCTGTTCATGAGGATACAGCAGAAACAGCAGGAGGAAGAGGAGAGGGCTAGGCGGCTGGCCGAGGGAGGAGCCGAGAGGGACACGGAAGGTACACTAACTGTCCCCAAAACACAGCTCCCATGGAAAAGCACATTTTACATTTCATTTCATTTTGCTCTTGTCTTGAGCCACATACAGAACTGCCATAGTGTTCAGAGGTTCAATAAAGTGCAATTTTAGGGACCTGTGTGCCACAAGAAGGCAGATAGGCAAGTGCATAGAGAGGATTCGTATTAGTTATGCAACTACCTACCTGCACAGCTGTACAGGTACAACCAAAAAATAATTCCAGAAACATTTTTAAGTGCAGTATGCAGACTACATAATAAACAGGGATACGGGGGTTTTCAAGCTACTTCTCAATTAGCATCAGATTCACTCCGGGTGAGGTCATTTTTAATCCAAATAAACAACAAATTAAACGACTGAAACGACTAAGTTAATGGGTACTGTAATTTTACTGTAGTGCTGTAAAAGCACTAGTATTTCATCGTTTTTTCCCAGCACAACTTTTTCTGACACTTCTTAAAAATAGGCGTATTCACCATTACTAGTGGCATAAAGAAATGTGGTAATTTGTCTCCACTAGAGGGTGCCATATCTAGAGATTCTGATTTACAAACCTGCCTTTATTTGAATGATAGCATAAATTATGGATTGGTCAGCCTCAAAGTTTTTTGGCCTGAACTTTAACCACTTTAATGTTAATAATAGTTCAAATGTTTTGCTTTTAACGTTACTTTTTCCTTTTTCCCCCGTTATAGGCGATTCGGCCAACTGGTATTCCAGTGAGGACGAGGATGGTGGTGGAAGCGTCACCTCGATCTTGAAGACCCTCCGGCAGCAGACCCAGGGGACAGCCAAGTTAGAGGGTGGTCCCAGCGACCCCCGCCTGAAGGCCTCTTCCCTGCAGCCCCCCAGCCGCCCAGCTGATCCCCGCCTGGCCCGCGACCCTCGGCTCTCTCGGACTGCCGACTCGGGTCATGTGACTGAAGCTAACCCCGCCGCTTCCCCCTCCTCAGCTGACCCCCGGCTGGCTCGCCACGCAGCCTCTTTGCCCCAGAAACCCGACGCCCACAAGCCTGCTTCCACGACACCTGCCCCTGGTGAGGAAGAGGAGGGGGAGAGGGTGCTACGGGACAAGCCGGTACCCATTCCCCTTGATCCCCTCATGGGTGTGGCCCTGAGAGACCCCCGCTCCCAGCTGCAGCAGTTTAGCCACATCAAGAAGGACATTGTTCTCCACAAGCCCCACTTTGCCAAGTCTGTGCTGTGGAACCCTGAGGACCTCATCCCTGTGCCCATCCCCAAGCAGGACTTCCTTCCCCTGCCCCCCGGCATCCCCCCTGTGACAGCCCTCGACCCTCGGCTCACCCGGGCCCAACAGCAGCTTCACACGGCCCCCCCCTCGGCTGCCCCGCCCCCTGTTTCTGAACCCATCACGGCGACCTCCACCACCACCCTCCCAGACTTTGAGCTGCTATCTCGCATCCTCAAAACGGTTAACGCCAGCTCTGGCCCTACCCCCGCTGTACAAACGGTGGCCGCTCCTGCGGCGTCGATGTCAGGAGCTGTCTCAGGGGCATCGGTCTCCGCGGAGAAGCCCGTGGACCCACGGACGGCCCGCAAGGTCCCCGCCGACCCCCGGCTCCAGCCGCAGAAGTCCTCCCTCAAACAGCCCTTAGAGCCCCCTGCCCCCCCAGCCTCAGCTCCTTCTCCCAGTGCCCCCACCATCGCCCCCTACGACCCACGGCTGCTCTCTGCCGGTGGGGTCAGCCGGGGAGTCGGGGGCAGTGGCGGTGGCCAGAGCAGCGTGCTGAGTGGGATCAGCCTCTACGACCCCCGGACTCCCAGTGTGGGCAAGCCCGATGGCACTGCAGCCGCCACAAACACTACGGGCAGTGCTAGCACCACGGAGACAGGCAAGGCTAAGGCCAAGGAACCCCTGTTTGTGCGCAAGTCGGCCCTGGACCAACCAGAGGCCGAGAAGAGCGGCGAGCCCACCACGGACCGCTACAACAGCTACAACCGGCCCCGCCCCAAGCCCGCTCCTTCACCCTCTGCAGGGGCGGGCGCTGGCGTGACCTCCGCTTCCTCCTCTTCGTCGACCACCACCTCATCCTCGGCAGGTCCGGGAGTGGCGGGCTCCTCGGAGCAGCCGCTGCCGCCAGCCCCTGGCGTCCACAACCTCCCCGTGTCCACCCTGTTCAGCATGGTGAAGCAGGCCAGCAAGCCCAGCGGTACGGGCAGCCCGTTCGGGGGAAATAGCCCTGCTGAACCTGACAGCGCTGAGCAGGACGCCGCTTCTCTCAAGGACGTCTTCAAGGGCTTTGACCCCACCGCCTCCCCCTTCTGCCAGTGAACTCAGCCCCTGTTTTTTTTTTTTTTTTTTATAAAAAAAAAAAAACACCACCCCACCCCCCGGGGGGGGGGGGGGGGGTCAGAACTGCGTGCTGAGTGGTGAGGGGCTGATGCAGGCCAAACACAGGCCTTCCTGTCCCTGAAACAGTACAGTGTTGGCCAATTCTATTACAGACATTGGGGGGGGCAGGAGGGGTGGTGGTGTAAGGCCTGGTGAAGCCTTTGGGTAAAAAGGAAAAACAAAACTTATATTTTAAAACAAAAAAAAAAAAATATAAAGTGTAAATGTATGCTCGCTAAGGAATCTTTCCCTGCTTCACAGGAAATGAACGACAAAACCAACTAAATAAATCCACGTACCTCAGCTGTACTTTATTTAAGACACTCCTGTTGTTCCTATCTGTTGTGTAGGACTGTTGAAGGATAGGAAGGACCCCGTTATGTAATGTCTCGCGCTGGGCTTTCTGCTCCCGCCGCCTGTGGTGTGCGCAGTCTTGTCACAGTCCTCGCCTTTGCCCAGAAGGAGTGTAGGAGGAGAAACTGCCACAGATGTAATGCCGAGTTTTCTATTGCTCTATTCAAGATGTTTTTTTTTTTTTCCCCCACTTGATAATCTGCTGATTTATTTCAGTTATCAACTGTCAGTGATCCAATTGTGTTTTAACTATTTTAGCTCTCCTCTGTTGCAGTATGCTAGCTTTAGCCTTTGTGTGTTTGTCTTTCTTTTCTGGTGGGAGAAAGGTTTGAATGATGCATATTTTTTTCTCCTTGCTTGGGGTTACAATCATAGACATGCTTTTCGCCAATTTGGGGATAAAAACTGTACAATGGAAACCCGCTCCTGATTATCCGTCTATGTTGTGTGTAATATGATATTTTTATTTATTTTTTATACTTAAAAAAAGAAGTCTGCTCCATTATATCGTTTTGACAGTTGAAATTTATTTTTATTTAGGTTTTTTTTTCTTCTTTTTCACCTGCTCTGAAAGTGAGACAGGTGAAATGTGCAACCTGAACAGTGAAAGGAGAAAAAAAATCAGTTTTTAAAAAATAAAAAAAACAAATAAAAAAAAAAACAAAAAACAAACATGCACTTTCCACCTCGGTCCGGACAGCCATGTGTGACTGGACTGCACCAGCGCATTTATTGTTGTTTTCCTAGTATCAGCTTTGTAAATTAAAACCAGGCCCCATTTGAACAAAGGCAACATTTTGTAACCGTTTACTGTAGGTGAGGTTGTGAAGTATTTAATAAAGGCGATACAAGCTCAACTTGAGAATGGCCCGGGACAGGAAGTTTATTGTGTGTCCTTCAGAGAGGGTTTTTGGCTGTGGTGTAGCTTCAGACGGGTCACCCCCAAAATCTCTTTCCCTCCCATCTTTTTCCTTCCCCTTCCCTGACCTGTGCTTGAGATGGTTCCTCGGTTCTGATTTCCGCATTCACTCATAGTTTTAGATATGTCTAAGCACATTCCCCTCTGGAGACTGTCTCAACTGAGAGGGATTAAATAATTGCCATGGTGTCGTGGACGTGTTGATGAAAGTTCTTTTTACAGACTTCTTGTATACAGTTTATTGGATATTAAATGAATACATTTGTGATCTTTCTTGGCCCATGTCTTGTAGGCCTGGCCTGTTCCCTGGAAATAAGTTTAGTCCTACATGAATTGGTGCCTGTGGAGGGCTAGGTTCTCCTGGGTTCTGTTAGTCCGGCGGGCTTCTCCTGTCTAATAGTTGCCGTTGTTAGAAGGTAACACAGCCCCCTGGCGGATTGAGTTTGAAATAAAACTGCCTTAGTTCTTGCACAAACAGGACACTGACGTTTGGAAATAAAATGACTGTATAATGCATATCCTCCAATATGAACGGGCATGAGAAGGGCCAGGTTTATGGTGTGACTGCAGACCTCCAGGTGATCACTGCCGTACTTGGCGTTATACTTGGGAAGGTCTGCAGAGGCTTCAGTGAAGAAGAGCTGCCCGTTACAGCTGAGTGTGGTGCCTTTAACTGCATGGAAATGGAAAGAGGACTGTTGTTTTGGGCGCAGTTGCAGCAAATGCACGTGATCTTCCTTGTGACCCCTTTGGCAGAAGTTCTGTCCCTTGTTATTGCAACAAAAAAATAAAATAATTGTGACCAGTATGTAAAATGGTCCATCTGCCTAAAAAAAACAAAAAACAATTTTGATTTTATATTTAGCCTATTAAATAAAGCAGTGCAGACTACTCCGTCCCCCCCTACTCGGTTTGTTGTTGTGAACTTGTGTAACCCTAACGAAAGGTCTTAAATTCCTGTTATTTTTCTTCTTAAATGCTAGAAGCTCAAAATATATAATGGTATAATTATAACTTGCCATTGCCAGACATCGAGGGAATTTGGGACGGTTGGAAATGTTCTGAAATAATTATAAGTTTTAATCCAGCTGTCATTATTTTGGGGGACCCTCTTGCTACAATTTTATTAAAGTGGTTAACGAGCACTAACTAAGATCTCAAGTGTAATGGGGGTGTTAAATGCTTCTCATGCACGGGGTATCTGTAATCCTCTACAAGTCTACTTTTTATTAAGGGAGGGGAACCTTCAACTGGTGATTGTATGTATAGCATCTCTTATCTTCTTAAAGTTGAAATGGTTCATCTCAGCTTTTAGAGGCAACCCAATAGCTGCAGTAAACCTTGGTGGTCTTCCTTGACATCCCACAAATAGTATAACCAGTTGTTTTTTTTTGTCTGCTTAACTATTTCCATCATAAGAACAGAAATCAATGTTCAGGATTTCACTCCAACAACGTACTTTGGTACGGTTGAGCCCTCTGCCCTGTTTTACTTACAAAGCAACTATACATTTTGAGGGGAGCAATGTAAAACTTTGGTCAACTCCAGCCACTAGCTGAGATTGCCAGCCTTGGGTCAGTCTTTTCACATGGGGGCACGGCCTTCGGTCTCCCTGCCATCGGAACGTAGTGTACAGCTCTCTCAGGCGTTGCATTGGAGGGCTCTGAGATCATCAATGTGCCATTCCCAAGAGCCCTGTGACCTCATGGGCGTGACAGTGCCCCCTCCCTGTTTCCTGTCCGCTCTGAAGAATTCCACCCAGTGCAGTGTTTCTGGGAAGATTCTGTATCCTGTATAAGAATAGCTGGGGTTTCCTCTATGCTGCAACACTGCATTCAATTTATATTAAAATGTAAGTTGCTAAAATTACATAAAAGCCATTCATTTTGCTTATTCCATATACTTATTTGTCGTGTTTGGGGTGTCCATCCAAATAGCTGGGTTTAACTTCTAATACAGTTCAGATGATGAATAAAGCAGAGCAATGTTTTCTATATGTATGTTCTGCAAAAACAAAATTTACAAGGATGTCATTGTTTTAGGAAATTAAACCCTATTACAAGCATCCTGGTTACCCTGTGGAACTTGAAGTGAGTTCTGGTGGGATAAACGCACGTGAAATAGATACTCTTTAATATTTTGGTCAGCTGTGGCAGCTGATTCTATCCTACTATTGTGATCTTTATCACTTACTTAGAGTGAATGCAATGAAGACGCTCAAAACAAACTGCTCTGATGAAGCTGGTGGAAATATTTTTCTCTCCTCTCTCTGGGAACATGT
Organism: Hiodon alosoides; assembly: GCA_025775065.1. Lineage (NCBI taxonomy): Eukaryota > Metazoa > Chordata > Actinopteri > Hiodontiformes > Hiodontidae > Hiodon > Hiodon alosoides. Next base: position 655,595 of record JAOYSI010000003.1, on the reverse strand, counting down.
TCTGAACACCAGGCTTGCTCTTTGCCCTGGCCCCTACCCCTCCCTCCACGTCCTTGCCATTATCCATGGTGGACATCAATAAGAGGAAGTGTAAACCAACAGACCAAGCCTCTGTGAGCTTGAACATCGCCCCTCCACTGTGTGAGCCTGCTAGCCCAGCCTCTGTGAGCTTGAACATCGCCCCTCCACTGTTTGAACCTGTTAGCCCAGCCTCTGTGAGCTTGAACATCGCCCCTCCACTGTGTGAACCTGTTAGCCCAGCCTCTGTGAGCTTGAACATCGCCCCTCCACTGTGTGAACCTGTTAGCCCAGCCTCTGTGAGCTTGAACATCGCCCCTCCACTGTGTGAATCTGCTAGCCCAGCCTCTGTGAGCTTGAACATCGCCCCTCCACTGTGTGAACCTGCTAGCCCAGCCTCTGTGAGCTTGAACATCGCCCCCTCCAGTGTGTGAACCAACAGACCTGGCCTCTTTGAGCACAGACATCGCCCATCCAGTGTGTGAACCAGCTGAACAAGCCTCTGTGAGCTCAGACACAGCCAGCTTTTGACTCTTCTTTAAATTGGGTATATTCCACTTGTACCTGTCATTGTTGTAGCATATTATTTCATTAATATTCGTAACTCATTCTTCAGTTCTTTGTTTTCTTCATTTTATCCATATATTACCATGCTCAGTGGTGTTTTGAGTTGATGAGACGAGAGAGGCAGGGGCCATGGTGTTTTTTTCTGGAACGGGTATGACACATCCACAGTATCCTTCCTCCTCTGGCTTGTTCTTTACGCTGGCGTCCCATTTCCTCCCCTGCTGCATCATCCTTTGTTCTCTGGCATTTATATAATTTCCTTGACCATAGACCCTGGTAAATGTGCCTCGCTAAATTTAGAAACAATGAGATTTATCCCCTGAAATTGACAGTTTCTTTCACACTGGATGGCTTGTAGGCTTATAGCCCATAAGGTTCCCTAGCTCTGTTCTAAACTAAATTTTGCAGCATTAGTAACAAGACTAGGCTAAAACTAGGTCACGTAGGTGACCACCTTAGTATAACTAACTATATAGCAATGTCCATGCTGGTACAACTGGCTGTGGGTTTTGTGCCCGTTGACAGAAACAGTGCCCCCTCCAATGGACAATTAAAATAATGACACTTGATGCAGGATGTTTTTCCCCCCTTGATATCTAAATATCAAGGAAATATGTATAATCAATTATGTATTTATTTCCATGTTTTGGTTCAAATGTGGACAAATACTTTTGAGTGAAGAAGGATTTAAAATGATTATTTGGGAAACCAGGAAAGACTGTAGTACTGTAGTCCTTAATTTGAATCCCAAATGCTTACGATCCCATTCAGAATTCCCCAAATCCAACCGGCAGACCGCTCCTGCTATGCTGGAGGAGACCGTTCTCTGATGCTCTGGAACAGTATGACTACAGGGCTTTTCTGCCATCTGAGGTGTGCTTCTGTATGTGTTTGGGCCAACAAAGGAGCCCTTATGACCCTGGAACAGTCACCTTTTGGTGCCAACCCTTCATGGGTCCATTAGAAGCGCCTGGGTTTTAGTCACAACCCCCCATCCCCCACCCCCGGTTGGGAAGGGAGCCTCAGGTCTCCCTGTAACCTCACCCCTTATCTAAACCACTTTTTCTTTTGTGCGTGGGTTTTCTCTTTGTGTGTCTGCTTTTTGGTCTTATCTTAGCCAATGATTCATTGTTCTCCCTTTTACCTAGCCAACAATCTTGTTTACAGATGCTTACTCCTTCAGAGGAGGGGGCCCAGTGAATAATTCCGTTGGCTGCTCCCTAAGACTTAAACATTTTATGAGGATTTAAACCACAAAACCATAAAAATAAAATGAGGCATGTCTGGGGCTGAGCTGTTTGACTTTTTGTCGGAGTGATGTCGTCTGAGCTAAAAAAGAGAAGCCTTTTTTGTGGATTGGCACAAAGCTGGTGTCTAACAAATGTTTCTAATTTACATTGTATTCCTCTCATTTGATTCTGGGTCAATAGTGAGGTATGGGGGAAGGGGGGGTACATCTGCAAACGGGGAGTAGTTTCTGCTTGTGTCATCAATCTTGAGGTAGAAATACAAACTTGCTGTTGCTCACATCCTTATCACTTCTGCATGTATGAGCACTGTTACAATATCCATGACTCATTATTTTTATACTCTTGAGTCGTCACAGCTCACAAACCCAGACGGTGATCGATTCCCATAGAAATTTTGCATGCACTGAGTCACCGCCCTCCCTGGCCACATTTACCTTGAGAATCTGGCTTGTGTTTGTTGATGATACCTCTCACAACATAGCCCTACTGTGACATCCTTCGCTATCAACGATTAAGCTATTACCTCTATACAATTCCTACATTGTTGGCATACATTATTGTTGATTTTATTGTAGAGAAACAGTCACTGTGGAGATGATTAAGTTAAATGGGTATGAGTTGCTGACTAAACCTTTTACCTTCCACAAACTATAGTTTTTTCTTTTTACTGTGTGTCAAATATTATAGTGTAGCATAGTGCATCCATTTGACAAAGTCTTAAAACAATGATAAAGACACAAAAAACTATACCTGTGAATTTTTATTTCAAGTTCCTCCAACATCAAAATGAGTTATATCCACAAAAGGCCCACTGTAACTTACATACCCCTGTTTGTAAAGGGATTAGCACAATAATTACAATTTACCAACCAGATTTACAGGTCGTCGTGAATTACTGGTTATTGCAGAAGAAGGAAAACGTGCATTTTAAAGTTTTTGTAATTTGTATGAACTTAAATAATGATTTAAAATATAGACTGATCATCCTTATCATCTGGTTTACCTTCCATCAAAATCATGTCGTTGGATAATTAACAGAGACATGTTACAATCAACTATGCTGAACGACAATAAACGTTTCTGATTCTTAAATTTAAACCGACTCAACCAGCAAATGCTTTCCAACACGTCTGCATATGGGAAATATGTTATCCGCTGTTTTCAGAAGTGCGCTGCTTGCATTTGTTAAAACTTGCCCGACTAACTTGCTCGCTTAATGACTGTTCTAGCACCATTTAAATTGTCCGGGCATGTGTGTTCCAGCAAAAATACGTCATATGTGTTAATTTAATCAGTACTAATTATGTTTTATCAGCAAAGAAGAAAACAACAAAGCATGTGTATGAGCCACTGGGGAGTGGATTAAAATTAAATGAATTGTCAAAGGGATTAGACCATTTGTTCTGGTCGACCTAAGAATGACATTCACACCTCCCGACAAAACCTACCGACATGCCTTTGTTTTTTTCTGTCATGTCTTGAAGCAGAGACAATAACTGACAGACTCACCAAAATGATCATTATCCCTTTTAACATGGTTTAATATATATATATATATATATACCTTTTTCAATTAAGAAAAACCACCTGGCTTAGGACTGAAACGTTCCAAACTCAATTTAAGGTCTAAAAACAACGTCTACCCAGGCTATACTCGATTCAGTATGCGACTGACACACACACACACACACACACACACAAAATCACAGGATCAATGCTAAAACAACGCGCGCCTTTTGACCAGATGTTATTATTTTCCCCTCCCTTCTCAGCCTCCATTCATATTCATTCACGCCCCCTGGTCGTCTTGGCCGTGGAATTCATCGGCTCTCGAGACTGCTAAGAGGTTTACTTGCCTTAAATTGGCATCAGCAAATGCTGGGAGCGCTTGCCGTTTTAAACGGTGGACTAACCTGCGCCGTTAAAGATTTCCCCAATCCTGTGGGGTTTGGTTTTTCAAAACAGGCAAGTACAATATTACATTATTTATCCTCGCATAGTTTTCTGTTTTCTTTACTATTAGCTTTCGTTATCAGACCCTTGCTTAATTTGATTTACTTTAATGCTTTCCCTTATCCCACAATTAATCTTTGGTGATACATTTGATTATTTCCATGTGCATATAAACTTCTAAAAATATATACATATATTTAGACATCATAGACAACAATCGCGAGTATCCAGTAGTCCGCTCGCTTTTATTTAAAAATCTGGCCGAATTAAGATATAAAATGCTCTTATTAATCTAAACGGCCGCACTAGTTAATTTACGCAGAATTAAAATTGTATAATTGTTGTGTGTTGTGATTATGCCATACGGACTGAGTTAGTGAAGGCTACTACCTGAATTTAAAGTAATCTTAATATTGAATTTGTTATAGAGCCGTACGTGTAAACGATATAGACTGCTATACACCCATGATTACATGACAGCAAATGCTTTAATATGAAATGTGGTGTTACATAAACGTTAATTACGATAAAAAGCCATTATTGTCATATATCCGAATTGATACTTAAAGCGAGTCTTGTCCTAGCATCACCATTTTAGATAACCGAGATGTATGGCAAAACTCGGTTAACATGGGAATATCCGGGAATAGGATGATCTCAAAGTTGAACTGAGTTTAGCGGTTACATAGGCGATATTCCTGCGAATCCGGGAAACAAATCGGCACTAGCCGCTTGTTTGGCGTTTTTAATGCAAGAAAACGTATTTTAAGAAGAAACCTTTCCTATACACAAAAAGTAAAGTCCCGGTCCGCTAGCATGTGTTTTTAAAAAACAGTAGAATACAAATCATTGATCTACAGTAGCCGACACTTTTATCGACACGTTTTTATGCAATAAAGTAACGGAACAGGTCCTTTATTTGTCGATCCAGTGACACTGTTTATGTGGTGTGGGGAAAACATGACGAACGAGCCTTAATGCCTGGTGTATTCGGTTTCACGGTACGTACATAAATGTTGCTCGTTCGTGGCAATCTCAAACATAAACCAGCAACGCCCCAGTCGGATTTAACATATAACAGGCGACAAGCGTCAATAAATGGTTTCTTTAAAGCACTGAGTTGTCGACATTTTGCAAGGAAAACCACAACTCCGTTATTGCTATAACAGCTGGACTGCTTCCGGAATAGTGAAAACCATTGAAGTATCCATATGTTACGCACCCCGCCTCTTTACGCAGCAGTAGATCTATATTTATAAAGGCACTCTGTATGAAAAAACTTTTTTCTGAACAGTTTAAGCTGGGAGAATTGGATCTTTGGAGAATTGATACTGGACCGAACAAAGTGTGATTTGTTAACCATTAATCAAAGATGAAAACACATCGCACATTCCATAAAAAATTAAGGCCACGATTCACATCATAATACATAGTACCAGGTCACTGGGAGAGTTGAGTGGTTACAGGCCTTGCGTAGCAGGCCTAGTAACTGTTCAAATACACATAAACAGCTGTAGCTAGCAGAAAGGCTCCACAATGACAGTTGGGAACCAGATGCAGATGTTTGAGACCTGCTTGTAGAATTTGTCAGTTTCCTCCACCGTCCTTTTACTAAAAAGACATTTGGGGACAGATCCCAAAAATAATTACAAGCTTTGCCAATCTATATTAGTTCATAGACAGACAGAAAATGAAGTATACAAGTATACTATTACAATAGCAAGCTTTACTTCAGATTTGGAGGTTTATGAATTAACCACTTATTTAGGGTATAGAATGTTCCATATTGTAATGTTCCTCCTTCTAACCTCTTCTACATCCTGGAGAAACAATTAACCCCAGGTGTTGGCATTAATATCACATTAAACAGGCGATCAGGACTCAGTAAAATAAAACTTGTCACTTAATTGTTAATAAAATCTAAGACAATCAGACAGATAATAAACACTACTTCTACATGATGCTGAAGAAAAAGGAGACCTTCAGTTTAAGTGAAATATGACATTATCAAGCAAACTTCCGAGACTGTGTGTCAATCTGATTTAATTTCCTCACTGACGGCATTAGTAGGTAAGCCACTTGCTATAAATAGATCCAGGCTGAGGAACAACAGAGCCTTTCAGTAAGGAGAGGAGCACGAGAGGATTAAAAGGGGAGAGCAGCACAATGCTAACCATGACTGGGATTTATTTAAAATCTGCATGAAATGTATCTATCAGAGAGAACCCATGGATAGATCAATAGAAAAACAGTACCTGTGGTTGGGAAGTTGTTCCATCTCCAAATCTGAGATCTTAGATGCACACCCCCTCGTCTCGCCTTTTATTTATCTGCTTGATTATTCAGCAGACTGGCTCCAAGCTCCTTTTTCATCTGGATCTGGGCATAAACTTTTCAACTATCATATCAGGAGGGAACAAGGTCATGCATACCAACCAAAATACTTGGTAATCTTGTGTTTTCAGATTAGAGATTTGAGAATACAGAAAATGTGACCAATGAGGTGTTACTTAAGCAGATAACAGTTTTGAGGAAATTTCAAGGTTTATTCCCATATCTTATACGCAGCACTGAGAAAGTTAATGCATTGTCCGGTTGAAGATAATATTTCTGCGAAACCCATTAGTTGTGTCATGTTTATACAACCTGTTATCCCCTGTTTACACAGGAAAAAGGAATACACAATTAATTCCTGTAAAGGCGTGATTCAGTGCATGACTGTTCATTAAAAAAAAAAAAAAACTTCTTGGAGAGTTCTGATGAAATCAAGCCCGCTTTATACTTTGAATATTTTGGAGTTTATGTTCTACTACCTCTCCTGTGTAAGACTCCTGTGTTTCTCTTCTTATCTCTGTTTGTTCTGCAGTTCTCTGGAACTAACACAGCAGCACAAGCCTTCTGAGAGGTCGTGACCTCCAGCTGAGATCCAGGAGCACCGAAGAAAAGGCATTCCGAGAGGTCCTGACATCCAGCTGAGATACAGGAGCACTGAAGATACCGAGGCTGCCAAGAACGCATCACAGTTTGCAGAGCGGAATATCCTTCGTTTCAGAGGATGTCTTCATGAGAGAGGGTTGATCTGAAGGTCAAGGTATTCTCCTGTAGGGAACACATGCCAGACTAACAGCTAAGAGGCTTAACTGCTGCAGAGACCAGGAACTCAACATTGTCCTTCTTTGTATAATTTCAGTTTGAAAGGGGAAGATTCAATGCTTGGCTAATGCTTGGGCTGACAACAAGTTCCTGCCTCAAACAAGAGACCAAAACTGAGACACATTCTGCAGTACTGAATTCTGGGTAACAGGATGCCAGCCAAGACGCCCATGTACTTGAAGACTGCCACCCCTAAGCGAGGCAAGAAGGTGAAACTACGTGACATCCTGTCGAGTGAAATGATCAGCCCCCCGCTCGGTGATGTGCGCCACAGCGCCCATGTGGGTCCGGAGGGCGAGGGGGACATGTTTGGGGATGTGGGCTTTTTGCAGGGCAAGCTGGACATGCTGCCTTCGTTGAGCCGGCCTCACTCCCGTTCACAAAGCATGGAGCGCCAGCTGGATGAGGCTTTCGCAGAGGATGAGAGGGGTATCCCACAACACCAGTTCAACCACCGCAACTCCCACCCCAGTGCAACTGCACTGAAGGGCACTGTCTCCATGCCGGTCTTCGTAGCCCCGGAGCAAGCCCCGCCCAAGCCCCCCCGACTCCACCTGGAAGAGACCCCAGCAGAGCAGCAGCAGCAGCGCTCCATGTCAGTCTGTGAGGAGAGTGGGCAGCGGGCTGGCCGCTGCGGCGAGAATTGCCATGATCTCAGCTACTCAGCCTCCATTCCTGCCTTCAGGCACCTGGTGCCGTCCTCTGGCTCCTTCTCTGAGGCCTCCTCCGAGGATTCCATGCTGGACGGCTGCCTGCCGCTGGAACCCCGACGGGGACTGAGCCTGGACTCTGATGCAGGCCTGAGCAATGAAGACCTGCATAGCGAGCGTAGCGAGTCACCCATGGTGCCCAAATCGGACTCCATGATGGGCCTGGACATAGATCTAGGCCCTTCAATACTGGAGGATGTGCTGAGGATCATGGACCGCTACAAGACCACACAGGAGGAGTGTGAGCTGTGAGAGGATGCAGAGGGCAGGTGTAGATGTGGAACTGCATTGAGCTTCCGGAATATATGCCACCCCTTTCCTATTTCCCTTTCACTTCATAGGTTCCAGGAAGAGAAAAGACGTCAGCGTGTGTGACTACACCAGAGTGGCAGCCTAAAAGAGAGGACTGTACATCAGTTACTGTATTAAAGACTTAAGACTGTTTAGATTTAGTTTTTTATTGGAGCAATGCTCAAATCGACAAGCTTTTAAGAACTGAGAACAGTACATTGTTTCCCTGTTTCTACTCGAATGTCTTGGATCTTCGTGGATTCTCTTATTCAAAGCTTTAATAAAAATAAATAAAAACTGCCCATTTTATTTTTACTTGTAAAATTAGAACATAGATTTCAATAATTGTTAAGGAAAACTCTGTAATGCTGTTTTAAAAAGCGTATGAAGTGTCATGAATGCAATGCATTACTATATTTAATTTAAGAATACATTACAGGGTATATCCATGAGAGTGACACAATCCAATTTTACAGAATGAATAAAGTTGAAGGCTGCCATCTCTTGGTGGACATAAGACAGATGGGTACTTGGGGTAAGTTAATGGAGTGATCTGAACAAATAATTAAATAATAATGTATTTCATATTAACCTTTCTTGAAGCTGAGTACAATAGTGTAATGATGAAGTAAGTGAAGTAAAATATATATTTTTGAAAGTACATAAATGTAATGGGGCAATTAGGAAAAGGCAATCTTGAGATTCATCGTTGTACATAAAAAAAGTTTTTTTAAAGAGGAAAGCAGTGTTCCTATTATGAATATAGATTCCTTTCTATTCTCGTAACAAATGACCAAAGTTTCCTGTTTTACAATGTTTCAGTATATTTCACCCTATTGTATTGTAATAATCTAGTTTTAAAAAAATAAAGTAAGAATGGAATATTGTACTGCATAAACTTACTAATTCTAATATATATATATATATATATACACATACATACACACATATATACACACACACACACACACTGTTGTTTCCATTTCTTTTAACTTTAACAATTGTGTATGTGCAGAATAGCCCTAAACACTATCCGATAACCTCAATTTTCTACCAAGATTCAGGGAAGTATATTATATTTTTACATCAATCCAACTTAAAAAAGATTTTGGTTTATTTAGCCTTTGAAGCTGTGTTTGTGAAGGGGATGGGTGGACATGCATTGGTCTGAGGGTAAATTGTAAATGGCACCATTAGCAGTGGTTGGTCAGCTGAGGTTGTAAAGTTCAGATATTTGCCAGGATTTGGCTGAGATGTTTGAATTGACCATTGTTTTGTGGATAAGTCGGGGAAGGAGTGGTTAAATTTTTTTGGCTCCAAGGAGAATTCTTGTTTTTATCCTTCCTGTTCTGGATCTAAACAGACCTAAATACGATTTGTGAAGAGTTTGGCTATCCATTTTACATTTGTACATATTCAGTTTCTTAGCAGATACTTCTTTCCAAAGCGACTTACAGTTTACAATTTCTACATTCATCCACTTACACAGCTGGATATTTTTACTGAAGCAATTCTCGCTCAAGGGTACAACAGCAGGGGTGGTACTTGAACCAGCAAGCCACAGGCTTGTCACCTTAACCACTACACCACCAGCTGCCCCTATCATACCCCTTCCATAAACTGGTTCCCCTTGGAAGACCTATGCCATCGCTACACACATGTAGAAGTAACCCTATCCCTTGGGAAACTTTATATTTTACGATAAAGTATACCCCTTTACACTTCCATCAACAGGTCATGGATATTAGAATAATGTTAAGAACTAAACAAAGTGTGAAGGGCACACGTTGTAATGGCCATGAGTATCCACCCATTGCGAAGGTGGCTAAACCTTACTTGCCTAAGAGCCATACTATTAATCCAATAAAAAAACACTTTTACCCTATGACAAGTATCTCATCCCTCCAGCAAAAGAGTATTAGGACTCCTTAGTAACCCCATCCAATCAATGTTTAATTTGGTGGTTCTATAGCAAATATTTTATTGGAGGCCTCCAGGAACATTGTTGCTACCTTATTTGCCTGGCATTGATCATGTGGATGGAACACAGTGGGCCAGGGTAAAGGCATTATCCATCTAAGTAACATTCATATAACCAGTGAACAGCTGAGGTGTTGTTCTGGCTACAAAAAGTATTTTTTCCTTGCCTAAAGCCTGTTATGGCTTCAGAGTTGCATCTGATGGTAATACACTGTGTAGGTGACTGTAGTTTCAACCGAGAATGGTGACTAGAACTGTGATTAGGAGCTGAGCCCCATTAATATTAATTGTGGTGGAAGGGTATAGCGTCTGAAATGCAAGTGTCCCATAGGCCACACAATACGTATATCTTGGATCAAACTCTGGTCATACAACTTTTAGTTAGCTCAACTGGCAGTTGAGTTTCCCCACATAAATTAATTCTTCCACCGTGAAGGAAACAGAATACTACAGCTTTATGTGACATTCATCTTGTATGTATTATTAATATTGAACTGATACTATATTTTAAAAATATTTTATTTAAAAAGAAAGCCTTTCCTAATTTGTCCTCGATTCGGTGTTTGATTATTTAGGTCTATGCTAAAAACCTTGAATGGGTTGTACTTCCGATGCGTAATCACGAAACAGACACGTAAACTAACAAATCACGAACTTGTATTTGACCATTGTAATGTAAGAACCAATGACAGGGGAAGAGGATTGCAATCGTATATTGCGTTAGGGGCAAGGCAGACAAATTCAACATGTGAATTAACAACAAAGTAGCTAAAATCTGAACTCTGGCGGCCACGTTTTAGATAAATATTTTTACTTGATATATTTTAATAAACTGTATCGCAGCTGACGATACACGCAACAACAATGAAGTATGTAGCCAGCATGCTACGACTATACAAACTTTGTATAATTGCTACTTAGCTTTTTGTTTGTTATGCAGATGCATACTTTAGACAGCTTGCTGGAGAAATAGTTAAGATGGCATAAATCTTGATGTTTTTAAAAAGAGTAACAATAAAGTAGATAGATAGTGACCTACCATGCGTAGCTTGCTTACTTGAAGGAATTCGATTAAAAATATAATACTTGACAGTTAAGTACTGTACTATGATCTTGTTTAAGTGACTGTTTTCTTACAGTTTTGATTCTCTTGATTTACTTAGGTTGAATATCGAAGGGCTGTTAGTCCATTTCCCTTATGACTACATTTACCCGGAGCAATATTCATACATGTTGGAGCTCAAGAGAACTCTTGACGCTAAGGTATACGGAAATGCACTCTCTTTACATGGATTAAATCCAGCCGTACATAAGAATGCATTACCTGTTACATCTACGTTACGTAAAAACGAGCTTTTATATCCCATATTTAAAGGGACACGGCGTTCTGGAAATGCCCTCAGGAACGGGGAAAACCATCTCTCTACTTTCTTTGATTGTCGCCTATCAGCGGGTGAGTGAAGGTTTCATTTGATTTACTTCAGCTGCATTCTGTTTTAGATCCTTCACTATATCTCTCACTCTTTCTGCTGGGACACATTTTAATACAGCCCGATATGAAGATGAATTACTACATAATTATAACAGCTAAGGGAACCCGCGTTCTCTGTTTGAGCTCAATTCACTCTCCTTAAGCAACCTTGGCTGAAGAACATTTATTTGGTATTTGGTAAAAAATTTATTTGTTGAATTTTGCCCTGAAAATCATTATATATATATGGAGAACCACAAATTCTTAAGAATTGTCTATGCTGAATGAATAAGCATGTGGATAAGCAGTGGTCACAGCATTGTGTATAGTGTTGTTAATTTCCCCCTGTCCAGTAATAAATCCATCAGTAATTGTTTAGTTGTCCACAGGCCTATCCTCTTGAGGTCACCAAGTTGATATACTGCTCTCGGACTGTGCCAGAGATAGAGAAGGTGAGACACTGAATAGCTACGTCTACATATTTGTTTCTCTTTTTTTTGGCACAAATAGGAATGGTCTGAACTGGAATACAGTGTCATCTCGGTCTAATACTAAAGTAAATTTAATTCGCTCTTCCCTCATTCCACCCTCTCCTTCCCCCTCTCTCAGGTTGTGGAAGAGCTGAAAAAGCTGATGGAGTTCTATGCCAAGGAGACCGGCGAAGAGAACAATTTTCTTGCCCTGGCTCTATCCTCTCGCAAAAATCTCTGTGTGCACCCGGAGGTAGGCATGTGTCTCTTCCCTTTGGGAGGTGTGTACCCGGAGGTAGGCATGTGTCTCTTCCCTTTGGGAGGTGTGTACCCGGAGGTAGGCATGTGTCTCTTCCCTTTGGGAGGTGTGCACCCGGAGGTAGGCATGTGTCTCTTCCCTTTGGGA
>JAOYSI010000003.1:623659-637134 GCA_025775065.1 Hiodon alosoides | reverse complement strand
TATTTTTGTGTTTGCTTTACTCATACACAACGAGCCCCACCCGCACGTTCAGTCCCTGCCCCCCCCCCCCCCCCCTGGTGTATCAGCTCTTCCCTAGCCATCAGTGTGTCTGTTTTCTCTGCCAGGCTCGTCTTGAGTACCTCAGGGACCAGTTCCAGATCCGGGAGAATGACTTCCTGACGTTTGACGCCATGCGGCACGCGGCGCAGTGCGTGGGCCGGGCCATCCGAGGAAAGACAGACTATGGCCTGATGATCTTCGCAGACAAGGTGAGTGCTGGGATAGGGAGGGGTAGTCATTATAGGATGGAAGAGCAAGCGGTGGGTATAGGTTAGACGAAACTATCGCCAAATAAAAAACTGGTGTGTCTCGGGTTAGGGTTCAGGAAGATGACAGGGCTGTGCTCTGATGGCCCGAACGCGCGCTTGACCTTTTTTGTACATTTCCCAGCGCTACGCCCGAGCAGATAAGCGAGGGAAGCTTCCACGCTGGATCCAGGAGCACATTTCCGACGGCAGCCTCAACCTCACCATCGACGAGACCGTTCAACTATCCAAGCACTTTCTGCGGCAGATGGCTCAGCCGTTTAGAAGGGTACGCCCCGTGCGTCTACCCAACGTTTTTTTTTTTTGGTTTAACTATTCAAATATGTCATTTTTATCCCTATCCTTTCTCTTATGGTAATTCTTCTTCATCTAAAAATGTTTAATTGGATTTGTCGGCAGGAGGACCAGCTTGGCCTGTCCCTACTCACTCTAGACCAGCTGCAGTCCGAGGAGATGCTGAAGAAGATCGCCCAGATCGCCCAACAGGCCTGAAAGATCCTTGTGGTCTTTTAAATTTAAATCTGTTAATCTTGTATGCGTCACAAAAGTGATGTTTGCGGAAACGGACAATATCTGTAATTGTACTGTAAATATAGTTTTTTCTTATTAAAAGAACCAATACAGACAATTGCGAAGCTAAGTTTTTGTAACTTAATAGGTTATATAAAAGCTTAGCCTCGTTTCCATTTCTGATAGGGTTCAGTTCACATTGGTCAACATAGGCCTTGCCTAGTTGGAAAATTCCACCTTTGTCCAAAACAAAGCAGAGGGAAACAATTTCAACTCAACTCTTTTTACGACAACCATACTTTATTACACACATTTGCAATAATTCTGTTATAAATGTATAGTCTACGTTCTATATGAAGTTTCCTGTGATAGATGGTAAAGAGCGAAAATTCTAGCTATAACCATCTGCCAAATTAAATGGAGCACAAAGTTGAGGAGACATCCCAGCTAACATTATTCTCCCACCATTACTAGAATCCTACGGACACACATTTTTTCAGTTTGCAGAGATGACCTCCAACCTGAAGAGACCGTACAGTGGGGTGTGATCTGGAACATGTCTAAAGAACAGACAGCGATGTGCCGCTATTGTTGCTAGACGCCGATGCCCTTGCCCAAGGAGTTTAGACTAGACTTAGTATGAAGTTCAATCCACTCGTACAGTGTGTTATTTATTGGAGTAATTGCTGCAGTGCCGATGGGCACAAGAGTAGTGTTACGGTGTGCTTGACAGTCTTCTGGTCACATCAATCACTGCTCTGATCTATACAGAAATCTGTTTCTCCCATGTAACGCTGATGGGGAAAACGTCGGGGAAAACATTTTACATTCTGACATTGTTAATAACTTGATTTTAGACACTGCATGAATTGGGTGCGGTTTTATAATTCATCTGTTTAAAAAATAATGATTTCTGGCATGGCTTGTTCACATTTTGATATAAATACTGGGGAAAAATCGAATTTCTGCTTCATTCAACTAGAGATAAGTGATAGGGAGAATACATGCCATTTCTATAGATTACATAATACCAGGGCCATTTTAAATATATCTGTCGGTTTGAGGGTCAATGATTCACATCAGATTTTTAAAAGATATCAGTTTTGGGCAATTTTGTTGCTGATGTACACAGCAGCAGCCAACAGCTACAGCAAAATAGAAATAATTTGATAGGCAAGATTGTCAAATATATTCTAAAAGAGAGCCTTCAGATATTAAAGATACAAATAAAAGTAGAATTACACTGCACTTAAAACATCTGTATTAAACTGAATTACTCTATTTACCTAATTAAAATATACTTACTGCAATATTGTTCTACAGTTTGACAACGTGGAGCTTCTAGAAAGTGCTAGATATGTACCTTAAGCAGTTGAATAAGTCTCCCAACACCCTCCCCTCTACCTGGTCAGTACCTAAATTTTTAAATGATTGTAAATTGTGTCAATAAAATACATAAAAATGTTTCCCTTGCTACAGTAGAATACCATTAGGTGACTATGGCAAACCACATGACTTATGGAATATAACGGAACGAATGCCTGTCTTTAGAGTCTTGACGGCTGATCAATTAAAACTGCAATCATTTCTAAAAGCACTGATATGATGGCATTACAGTACAAGTTTTTTCGACCAATGATTTCTAACTTGTCCTCAACATACTATGAAGGGTAAATACATTTAACAAGAGAAGAAACCCTACTGATTTACCAACCCAAACCTGGGCAGCACTCTGCCAATTGTGTGTAACCACTGTGCTCTCCTGGTCATACCTGGCAAAAATTACATGAGCTAGGCGAGTCCCTTTACCAACTGAGCCACTCAGGAGGACAGTTTTGCTTCTCTAAACATAATATTGCACTGTGGATGATATAAATCTTTGGTTCGCTTATCCTCCAGGTTAAAACTAGGCTTGTACTTTACAAAGGTCTCGTTTCTAATCAGACCATGTGTGATCCGGTTTGCAGTTACTTCAATCCCATCAAATTATTCCTCTATTTTATGATATGCTGGCTACGGTGTGCAAATAGTTCTAGTCCAAGCCTCCATTCACACCTGGATGACTGCAACATTTTAATGCTGGAGCTGACTTGCTAAACAGGCATGTTGAAAAGATTGGTGTCTTTGTTCCGCCGTAGCTAGACTAAGGGGGATAGGGGAAAACTGTGCACTTATCCAACTCTCCCGAGAGCTCTGATTTGCTAGCACCGGTGTTCACCTGGGTTTTAGCAAGAGCTTGTGAACCATGATGGGGTTGGATTAGTGAAATAAGCACAGCAGTGGGAGATGAGCGGGTCCCTGAGCTGGGTGGGGTCCGAGGTTAGATGAGGCGGTGTTAGCTGGTTCCGCTGAGTGACCCTCGACGCGGCAAGCTCTGGGTGCTTGAGCTGAGACCCCGAGTGTCAGTCAGGCTGGTAAGGTTCTGGAGAAGGGAGAGAGAATTAAAAGGAAAATTCACTCCAATCATCTCCACTTCAGCGCATTCAAGTTTATTCATAAATATAATTTTGTATTACACTGGCAACACAAGTTAATTCACATTAAATTTATCTAGAAGAGGCAGTGGGTGAAAGCAAGGATTTGTGTAGACAGACAGTAAGAGGATTTACTATCAGATTACTACACTGGTACCTGGGCAGCATCCTGACTCTCCCGCATGCCCACGTTTAACACATTCAGGGAGTTGGCTCTTTTCATCCTGCCGAGAGCGAGAGAGTGAGAGAGATACTTTCTGTGACATAAGCTAGTCGACAAACTGGACTCAAACCAACGTCATTCTGAGCATTTCCAAACTTTGGCCTGACACACTTAAAAATTTTAAATTAATTTTAAATAAATAATTTCACATATTAGCAGAGGAAGTGCCCTCATGTATGGCCATTTACAATGTGCACAATGCCAGTTGTTAATATACACACACACACACAGTATAATTTTGACTATCAAGAATGAAGATTGTAGTGCAGCTCTCAGGTCCACAGCCTATACCACCCGTTGACCACCAGAAATAAAAATGTATATTATAGAGTAACTGCAATAATTCTGAGCACATGCATACAGGGTATAAAAATACCACATCTACCCCGAACCGTGGGCCTGTCCACTCAATTATATTACGCAACTCATAGACATAGATTTCACTGCAACATTTGGGTGGACAGGGGACAGCGCTACCATCAGGGGTTTAGCATGACTCATGCATTCAACGAGGGGGGCAAATCAACGCTCTCAATAACGTCCCACCACCCCTAAATCTATGCCCTTGATGTAACCCCACCCCCGGAGTCTGAGGGGTGCTTTCCTGAGTCCCTCTCCTTCACCAGCAAGTTGTCTCACCCTGGTGTCCGAGGGGTGCTGTCCTGAGCCCCTCCCCCCTTTAGCTTCCGGACCAACTTTTCACTGCTTCTTCGGATTGACTCTCTGAGCTTGGTGAAAGACCCACTCCGTTTTAGGCTGCCCAGTCCATCCTGCAGAAACAGAGAGACACACGGGGCATTAATACCGTTATTCAACGACTTTTTCCCTACGTGTTTCCTTTTAATGGCATGTACCAAATGCTTTAGATTACAATCATGTTAAGTGACTTTACTGAATGTGCAATCTGAATTTGGAGTGAAAAGAAGACCGACCAATTCGGGGATGCCAGCATCCCTGAGAGATTGTGACTCTGGGCCACGACTCCCCCGTGTGCCCCTCCGTGCTAAAATGGTGTGGACACAATGCAAAGAGATCATCCCTTAGGGGCGGCAGCACTCTAGACCTGTCTGGAGCTTCCTTCCTCTGTGTGGATCCAGATGGGCCGCCCATCCCCTGAGAGATGGAGAGAGGGTTTCTTCACAATTATTTTCCATCTATCTTATGCCAACAAAGCAACCTTTAAAAATGTTAATGATAGAGAACATGATTTTGAGAACAATTAAGCCACTTACATAACAGAATATATATATATTTCCTTTATTAAATTTTACCTTCAACTGATCCAAACTCCTTCTCGTGTGCACGAGTCAAAATCTCCTTGTAAAGGGCCTCTGCTTGACGGTACTTTCCCTGCTTCAGGTAACAGGAAGCCTGCCACCGAGAAGGCACATTCATACAGTGGCATATACAGACACTCATGGTGTCATCCCTGTTAAATCCACTTACCATCACCATTCATCCTGTCATAGCACACGTCCTCAATTCATGATCCAATTCTGGCCACTTCATTAGATTTTGACTGATTCAGACGTGTGGGTTATGTGTGAGCTAATTCAGTGCTGTGGGATATGAGCCTTGTGTGATCCTTTTCAGTGGTAGGAGATATCATTAAAACTTTGGATTGGACCATGCTAATCAAGGACGTAAATTTGCACCAAGTTACGTGAAGGAAATAAGGATGTGGTCTGGCCTTCACCTACTGCCCCACTCACTCCTCCCACTCCCTGACCTTTGGCCAATCCAAGCCCTTTTCTTCCCTTCCACCTGCTGTCCTCTATTACCCACACCACTATCCCTCCTACATTACTTCCTAGCCAACTGCATCTGGCTCTTCCCTCTCCCCATGTCTCTCACCAGGTTGTTCTTGGTCTTAGCTACATTGGCGTCATCGGGCCCCAGCCGGGTCTGGTAGATGTGCAAGGCCCGCTCGTAGTACTGCTCCACCTCCTGGTACTTGCCCTGGTTCTGGCACAGTAGTGCTAAATTGTTGAGCTGCTTGGCCACATCCGGGTGGTCCATGCCCAGCACCTGATGAGGGCACAGCTGCCAGTGAGACTTTTGTGTGTGGTGACACAACTGACATCCACCCAAGAGATTAAACCCTGTTACACACAGCACTGTTACGTTTATTGTGTCCTTCACCTGACAAGAATATTCATGTCCCACACTATAAGAAGCATTATGGCTGTTGAAATTGCGGTCCAATGCACTGGACATCACAGTTTTGCTTGAATTCAAACAGAAACAAAACAGGAAGCAACATATTCATAACCTGCCGCATGGGCCTTCTTGCCCATACCTTCTCTCTGATCTCCAGGGCCCTCTTGCACAGAGGCTCAGCCTCTTTGTACTTCCCCCTCTTGCCGTAGAGCACAGCCAGGTTGTTGAGGGTGGCTGCCACCTGCAGACACACACAGGTAGGTCTTCAAACCTGCCGGGCCTCCCATTCCCTAATATTCCACCATCATGATACAGATATATCTCTATCCTCAGGAAAACAGAATCAATCTGGCCTAGTTGTACAACAGCAGTATTTATTTCCATAGGTACTTTCATGTCCAGGCTACAGCTACATTCCACTGTGCCATGTGGACAGAGAGCTCCCGCACTCCCAGACACCTTACATAGGTGTAATTGGGAGGGAAGGTTAATAATAGGGTTTTGGGAAAAGTGTGGTACTAACCGCAGGGTGGTCCATGCCAAGGGTCTTCTCTCGAATAGCCAGAGCGTCGTTTAGCAGGTTGGCTGCCTCTTTGTACTTGTTCTGGTCCCTGCATGGTGAGACAATAGACCAGATGATTTACACAATGTAAACTTAAATAGTCCTATTGTATTGGCCAATTTTCCAGAGAAATTAGCCTATAAACCGTTGGGCCCAGAAGTAAAATGGCTTGTCCCATGGACTATTTTAATGTGGTTTCTCACCGGTAGACCAGGGCCAGGATGTTCAGCATAGTGGCCACGTCAGGGTGGCTGTGGCCAGAGGACTTCTCAAGATCCTCCAGGGCCTGTTTGCAGAGGGGCACGGCTACCTCGTAGCGGCCCTGCGAGGCGTATTGGATGACCAGGTTGTGCAGGGTGCGCAGTCGGGCTGGGATCTCATATCCCCCCTGCTGGGCAGCAGCAGCTGCACTACTGTGCTGCTGAGACACTGAGGGAAACAGGGAGAGAGAGACTGAGACACAGACACAGGAAGAGTAAGGCACACAGCAACAGAAAGAGTAATGCAGACAGCGACAGGAAGAGAAGCACAGACAGCGACAAGAAGAGAAACGCATATAGCGGCAGGATAAGAAGCAGACAGCATCAGGAAGAGTAACGCAGACAGCAACAAGAAGAGTAACGCAGACAGCAACAGGAAGAGTAACGCAGACAGCAACAGGAAGAGTAACGCAGACAGCGCCAGGAAGAGAGACGCAGACAGCGCCAGGAAGAGAGACGCAGACAGCGCCAGGAAGAGAGACGCAGACAGCGCCAGGAAGAGAGACGCAGACAGCACCAGGAAGAGAGACGCAGACAGCGGCAGGAAGAGTAAAGCAGACAGACAAAAAGGGACAGAGATAGAGAGAGAGACTGACACACAAAGGGACGGAGAGAGAGATAGACTGAGACACAAAAGGACACAGACCGCAGCAGGAAGAGAGAGAGAGAGACACAGAGAAAGGCACTGTTATATATCTATATCAACTAATTAGCTATAGTTTTGGAGTCGTCAACAATCCCTGGCCTCGCTCTACATGACACTGAAATTCCTGACTTTTGCAGATGACCTGATCCTGTTGTCACCCTGTTGTCACCAGCAGAGCCTATGACTTTCAGAGCAGTACTGTCAGACCTGGGCCCTGGCAGCAAACATGAATAAAACAGTGATATTCCAGTTGTGATATTCCAGAAGAAAGCCGGATTTCAGAGAAATAATAAGTACCATTTCACAAAAGACTAAATCTATCTAAGCCTAAAAAGCTAAAAAAAAATCTACCTTACAGAAAATGCACTTTAAAGAAAATTGAGAAAAAAATCCCACTTAAAATTTGGCTTAAATTTTTGCAAAGAACCCATTCATCCAACCCATTGGCATTGTGGCAGTGTGGGGTCCGCTCACAGGGCAGGATTTTACAAAATGGAACAAACACTCACTAGTATCTCTGCCTACAGAGTTTTGTATCTTGTAAATGCAAATAAAACCTCCAAACAATGCATACATAATACCTATTAATGAAGTCTTTTAACACCCCACCCAGTGGACAAAACTGTGCCGTTTCCAAAATTTAAAACTGATGTTTTTACTCAAAGTTTTTTCACGTTCAAAACTCTCACATACAAAAGTTTCACAGATTTCCGGTTTCTCTGGTGTCAGCAAAAAAACGACGTGTCAAATCTTTTTACAGGCCACACATCTCAGACAAAAAACTAATGTCAAAAACTTCAAAAACTTTTTTCCCTAGAGACAGAAAATTGTGAAGTAAGTAGTTATATAGTTTTATATTTTATAATGCATTTGCGTGCTCATCTTTCACAACAAAAAGTCAACACAATTCTGTTACAAACATAAAATGTTCCTTTTCTCATTGGAAAGAACAAATGGACACATTTTTTAACGACGCAGGGGTGTCCTGTGACAGTCCGTAAAGTTTCAAGATAATCTGTGCTGGGGTTGATGATAAATCCGTGTTTTTGTATTAAGATGTCCTAGCTGCGTGATTTCAAAACAAAAGTTTTTGCTTTTTATTTTCTAAGCTTTCCCATAAGGCATAATTTGTTATATTATGTCCATACAATGACAATTACATTTTTTTGTGTACTATAAAAAAATAAAAAATAATTTTGCATAGGCTTTTCCCCCCTCTTTGTAGCACACAGGGTCTGCCCAGTCCGAGAGTGGCTGGAGACACAAGGGGAAGGTATACACAATACACAATCACACACCCCAAAAAAAAAAAAAAAAAAAAAAAAAAAAAAAAAAAAAAAAAAAAAGGACAGATTAACCATTTACCAAAAAACACAAAGGGCGTATTTGTAGGATAACGGGGGTCTTGAGATTTTGGAAAAAAACAACAAACCCCCCCCCAAAAAAAAAAAAAAAAAAAAAAAAAAAAAAAAAAAAAAATCACACCAGACTTCTCCAGTCTTACCCTTTTTCCAACCAGCTCTTCAGGCTCTTTTTACGCAGAGCTGCAGTCTTTCATTGTTGGCACCCAAGTGTGATCACCATTACAGTAACCACACTCATGTGGTTCAGGTCCTTGTCATGGTCTGCCCCCCTCCAACCCCCAGCCCCCAGCTTTGCTGTCTGTCATCCTACTTAGGGATTTACTCCCGGCCTGCCTGCCACACTTAAGTTATTTCCGCCATTCCTTGAGTAGAACCTTTACTGCAAATGGCCACCAGATACCGCCAGAGGATAAAATTTTGAGTTTAACAGTTAGGCGTAATTTATGGGTACAATATATACCAGGAATAATAATGTTGTTTTTTTTACACCTGGCTTGACTCTGGAAAAAACGTATAAAGAAAATGTATTTTAATAGATAATTGTATTTTTGACAGGTTCTTAAGACCTGAATGTATATTTGATTCTTAAAGGCCTGAAAAAACTACTTTTCACATTTTTACAGTAATTTTCTGTTATATTTTTTTAAAAATGCAATTTTTACAGCAATTATACATTATTATGATCTATACATCTATATATCTTCAAATTAAGACCTCAATGTAGTTTGTGGACTAGAAAACTAGAATAATACTAGTACTAAGTAGGAAAACACAGACATTTATAACATTAGTGGTCGAAGAGGCTAATACCCTGAATAGAGCTTTTGGCTCCATCTAAAATATAGCAACTTAAACTCCATAAAGCCCTGCAATGCCAAGGGGAGATCCCAGAAAAGAGTCTCATGAGCCAGCTGGTCCTGAAGCTCACCCCAATAACTTACAGTAACACAAGCCAGCTTCAGGACAGCACCACTCTAACACATAAAATCACAGTTAACCAAATTATAGTGCCAAACAAACTAGAATACTTTAATCTCTGGGAAATACATTAAAACAAATTAAATTGGAATGCAACTGGGCCTAAAAAGACATTACATCCTGGCTGAATACCTGACCAGGGTGAAAGAAAATAACAAAACAGAGATGGACCATAACAAAATACAGGCTAGGTGAGCACGGCCTAGCCATTGAGACTGGTTAGGACAGGCAGACAGGGCTACCCAAAGAGGATAGGCTATTTTCTCACTGTTCTCTCAACCAGATTGAGACAGAACACAGTTTCCAAGCACAGTGCCCCAAATAAAATCAATTAAGGGAAGCCTTCTTTCCAAAAAATACAAAATAGCAGCAGAAAATCCCCAGACTGTGAATCCCCATACTTTAGAGAGGAAACAAGCTGTATTAAAGAGGCAGCCTAGTTCACAAGTGCCTGTTACAGCCTGAGGGACAGAGAGTGACACTGAGATGCCTTGCACTCTTAATTAAGAGGCGAAGCAGCAAAATGCAAAAGATTCAATAACAGGCAAAATATGGGAAACATTTTCAAATGCAGAGTCGATATTCCCATTGGTTAGCACTTCTTGCCCTAATCTTTACCCATATTACGCACAAATACTGTACATTGATTGTCTTACTGTACTGATGTTTTTTAACTTGCGTAAATTACAACCATGCAAATACTTCAGTTGTTAATGTTGGCCATGTTTTTTAACATATCAGCATGACAATTGGGGAAATGCTTGAAATGTGAGCCTTACAAGTTTTGACCCAAGACACCTTAATTGACAAAAACATTTTCCAAATGAAGGGAGGTAAAACGTATAAAATGATCAAGATTGGCAATAAAAGAATAGGAGTGAGGCTAACTCCTAGAGGAGGGGTGAGGAGTGAGGCTAACTCTCTTTAAGATCTATATAAATTCACTAGCAACTACATTGGAGCAATCCGCCACCCCGGTGCTCACCCCGGTGACCTGGTTCTGCTTTCTCCCAAGGAACAGCTAGATATGCTAGAGTCTTTCTGCCAGGACTGGGCCGTGAACAAAAACAAATTCAAACTTATGATCAATCAGAAAAGGCCCAGATCGATGGGCAACAAACATACATTATAATTAGCAAACTAAATTCTGGAGCACTGCTTCTCATATACCTACAGTAGCCTGAAAAACGATCAACAGGCAGCTTTACTTTGGCAGTGAATGAACTGAAAGAGAAAGCTTGCAGGATACTTTTTGACATAAGGAATAACAAATAAATCCAACTGGCCATAAAAAATATGCTTAAAAACACTCAAATCAGTTATGCAATCAATTGCGCTATATGACTAAAAAGTATGGGGACCAGAAACAAATATTTTTATCATTGGGATAAGACCCTAGTTGAACCCTTGCATGCAGCATTCTGTAAAAATATCCTACAAAGAAAAACACCCAACAATGCACACACTGAAGAACTCCACTAAGTGAACCTAATTTTTAATGCCTCCTTACCTGTCTCGTCGGAAAAAAAGAAAACCAACACCCACAGCAAAATTGAATGATATGTGACCCTAAATAGATAATATACCATGGCAGATTGCCTAACCACAGAAACAAAGAAAGGAAAACATGGTCCATATACAGACTGAGTAAGTACTGACTGGCCATGGAGAATGGACGACACAGACAGATGCGATTGCCTAGGAAGGACAGACTGTGCTCACCCTGTGACTCACAGAAGGAGGAGGCGGAGCTGTACTGCCTGGCAGAATGTCAGACATGCACAAGGATAGGGGAAACTTTCATCCCTGAATTCACAGAACTCCAGCCCTTGTTTAACAAAATGCAAATCATTTAGAGAAACTCACGTAAGTACTAGGGGAATGACCAGAGTATCCAACAGTGGCTTCTAAATACATGCAAGCTTGCCATGAACACAGGGACAGTGAGCAATAACTATATTTTGAAACAGTATTGTACTATTATTATTATTATTATGAATTGAACACACACACACACACACACACACACACACACACACACACACACACACACACACACACACACACACAGAAACAGAGACTTCTGAGAATAAGGAACACAGGGATATAAAATACCGACATGCTAACACGGTAAAGGTGAAGTACATGCAGGGCAAGGAAGACACTGAAAGACACTGAGATCAAACAGCACTGAGAACCAATGACACAATGCAGGTAGACAGACACGTGTGACCAAGAGTCCGAGAGGTCCTCCCAAGGTCATCTACTGCTATAGAGAGTAGAGACAGCTGAACCGTAGACTTACTCTGCGATTGCTCCTCTTCATCAGTAGGAAATAGGTCATCCAGTGACTCCTTGGCAGAGTCAGTGTCTTTGTCATCCTACACCAGCCAGTGTGAAGAACAGCAAACATCACTTTCCAACTTTGAACAGTGAGGGAGGGTATACACTACTGACTATAACCGATAACAATTACATATATAGTGTTGCAGAGGATGGAGGCAGGGGATACCGTCAGTGTATGGAGGAGGAGATACATGATGCACAGGCTGAGCCGCAGCAGAAACAGCCAAAGTGGACGGGTTTAAGTAACAGAGATGGAGCTCGAAGGGAGAGGTGATACTTAAACAGGAAGAGGTTTGAAGGTTGAAGTAAAGGTCGATGTTGCTACATGTCCAGCAACAGACCTAGACCTAGAGGTCCTAGCTGCAGGGCGAATGGAGGGCACACTCACCAGTGGTGGCTCCTCCTGGTCGTACTTGCGGATGCTGTTCATAAACTGCAGGTGGCGGTTCTGCTCCTCCAGCGTGACCACCTCCTGTTCGCGGTCCTGCAGCCGCTGCTGGGTGGTGGCCAGCTCGTCCCGCAGCCACTGGTTCTCCTGGCACAGCCGGCGCACCTGAGCCCGTAGCTTCTGCTTCTCCGCTTCTAGGGAGCCCAGGTGGGCTGACAGGGCCATCATCACCTGTTAAAGGAGAGGGAATAGATCTCTCACTATCACCCCCGAGCTGCTGCAGATCTTACCGTGGTCCTTCATGGACAGGAACCAGACAGCCAACCAACAAGCCACCATGTCACCAGTTCCTGATGCATTTACACACTAAACACATCAGGGGTGAAACTAATTTATCAGTGAGGTGCAATATTAATGACCTGTAATTGAACTGTGGCCCCAAGCCATGTGTATATTCTAAGGAAACACCACCCCACCCACACCCTGATGATCAACACATAAACTCCTGCTCACCTGCGCTTCGCCCAGTCCCAGCTCAATCCTCTCCAGTGACTCTCGGATAATGCCGCTCTTCTCCAGCTCCAAGCTGCCGGTCTCGGAGGCCGGCTGGCTCTGCAGTGTCCCCTGCAGGCTGTCCAGGAGGGTGCGGTTCTCCCCCCTTAGGGCCTCCAGCCCAGCGATCACCTGCCGCGTGCTGCCCAGGATCTCCTCCCCTGATAGCATGGCGCCCCTGTCGCCCTGCACCGAAAGATGAGGGCAGGATCCAACAGTGCAGTGTGTAGGACCAACTAACTGATCCAACAGATCACCACGGGTGCATACTTCACAAATGCCAAAAAGAAAAGCCAAATTAAAAACCCAAATTATCACCCTGCCAGAGCCATAGTCTCAGAGCTTGACTTTGCTTTTAGCTGGAGGCATAACTTTAGTTGTTTCATTCTAATCAATTTCTGGCCTAAGAAGGCTGCTGCCCATGATACTGGCTCCTCAGTGAAGCACTCAGCTACAGATTAACGTGCCAATTAGTAGTGCAGGCTTATTGTCTAAGCACGTATCTACTCCAGGTGCTCTGTTCTGATGGTACAATAAACATGCAAACTAAACCTGCAGGACCTCAGCCCTTCAGGAAGACGATTAAGCGCTGCCAGTTCTAGGCACTGCAAAAATCACACACACACACACACACACACACACACACACACACACACACACACACACACACACACACACACACACAC
>JAOYSI010000003.1:583654-605004 GCA_025775065.1 Hiodon alosoides | reverse complement strand
ACAAACACAACTCCGAAAACCTCGATTCAGATCCGTTAATTGAGTAAATACGTTTTCTATTCCGATCTATTTTTTTTTTTTTTTTTTTTTTTTTTTTTTACCTGATTGGGACATTAAATTCCTTGCACGAATCAATATGAAACCACTCAACAGTTTCTCCAGTAAACATCCCATTACTGGCTCTCAAAATGCCTCACTGGTTTTGTTTTGCTTTAATATAGATCAGATTTGATTTTCATCAGAAGAACTGGCTCAGACTTTTAAGCAATAATTCCATGCACTTTGCCTCCTGACAATTGCAGGCGGGCTAACATTGCCAGAAGAAAAAAGAGTCTCCCAGTCCGAGAGACTTGCATTATTGTACAGGGAGTGAACACGTGAGAAAACAAGCAGTCAAAAGCTATTGTTATTTGTAGACTTCTGTCAACCGTTCATTTCTTGTATTTCTTTCCAAAATGGAATCAGGAATGTTCAGATTGTTTTATTAATGACAACAGCCAAACCTGCAGGTTACCTCGCAATTCTGGCAATCTATTCCCTTTTTACACCTCATAGCGTTAAAATAACATTGCCAGTCAAACGACTCAGTGAGTCGTCGACACACTCGCCATGGAGACTGCTCTTTAAGATCGCTAGGATGGATGTGTTTATTTTATACCCAAAATAATTCTTCTTTGCTTACTCAATCTTTGGCACAACTCTCTTTTTTGAGTGGCATTGTTGTGGCATCTACAATATAAATGTTCTGTACTACAAAGATGCATCTGAAATGAAATTTTAAAAAGGTATAGAATATTTATAAAGGCGGCAAATAATTTATGACAATACTTGAGTTGGTGATTAAGTTAGGCTTCATGGGAGGTGTGAAAAACTTGGCATGGGTTTGAATGTTTGTCTACGACACAAGCAAGCAGTTATTTTCAGCGTGTGTCTGTGCACGGGCAACGGAATGACAGCATGCTTTGTATGAAAGCACAATAAATGTACAGAAAACTGAAACGATTACAGTGCCAAAATTTTTAAATAAACTGATACAATATGTTTGATGAGATATCTTTGTGAGTTTTTTTGTGATTTGTTTCTGATTTTCAGGGCAAAGTCAATGTACCAGCACGAATGGTGCTTGCTTTGATTTAGGACACTACTATTTAATATTGGAAACACTGCATTTAACCAACCGTTTTTAAACCAGTTAAAGTCCATTCTTATAATCCATTAGATCTAAGACCACAGCCATTTGTCATTTTATGCTCAGGAGCAGTGTAATACATTCATCCTAAACAATAGTGTTTTAGCACACTCTAGTGTAGTAATAGTATGTTGCACTTGCTCGTGCATGGTAATGTACAAATTTATAATGTAGATTCTCTTCCAATGCAAAATTCTGACTGCCAGGTGAAGTTACTGTGAATTTAGGAAGTATTTTAGAGGATTTCACTCTGCACTCCAATTTTTTCCCAAAAAATAGGTTTTATCCTCACGCAGTTGTTTTACTGAATAGGTATGTCACATTGATGAGATATGAGAACGTTTACACATACTCACACATATAAAAGAAACCTGATAAAATGTGAAAATCTGTATACAACAATGCCAAAGGACAATTTCTCTACAGTGCCTATGAAAAGTATTCACCACCCCTTGGATGTTTTCATATTTTATTTATTTTAAATATTGAATCATAGTGAACTTCATTTGACTTTTTTGACACTGATCATCAGAAAAAGACTCTTTCATATCAAAGTCAAAACACGTTTCTACCAATTAGTCAAAATTTATAAGAAATATTAAACACAACATAATTGGTTGCATAAGTGTTCACCCCCTTCAAGTCAGTATTATATCAGTATAGATGCACCTTTGGCAGCAATTACAGCCTGAGTCTCTACCAACTTGGACATTGCAATTTTTCTCCATTCTTCTATGCAAAACCGCTCAAGCTCTGTCAGGTTGCATGGGGATAGTGAGTGCACAGCCTTTTTTTCCAGTAAATCCACAGATTCTCAGTTGGGTTGAGGTCTGGACTCTGACTCAGCCACTCCAGGACATTAACATTGTTGTTTTGAAACCATTCTTGTGTAGCTTTAGCTGTATGCTTGGGATTGTTGTCTTGCTGGAAAACAAATCTTCTCCCAAGTCTGTTCTCTAGTCGACTGCATCAGGTTTTCCTCCAGGATTTTCCTTCATTTTGCAGCATTCATTTTACCCTCTACCTTTACAAGCCTTCCAGGGCCTGATGCAGAGAAGCATCCCCACAGCATGATGCAGCCCCCCGTCAGGCTTCACGGTGGGGATGTTCTTTTGTCTTCATGGTGGTGTTTTTCCCAAGATACTGACTCATTCATAGGGAGCTTACTAGTTAATAAGGATATAGTGACAGTGATAGTGATAGTGATAGTGAACATTAATAGAGAATTGGACTTTAATAAAACATTAATCTTGATTATTTACAATACACTTTCTTAGTTATTTTTGAATTATGGAGTAATTATATATAATTTGTTTATGAGAATAATTTCTTTAGGGGGGGGGGGGGGTCATATAAAACAACTCTTCACTATTAAAAGTATTACCTTTAAGTAATATTACTTATTCATTTTATTACATACATATTACATAAATATACACACTACATGGCCAAACATCTCGTTCCAAAATCATGGGCATTATTATGGAGTTAGTCCCCCTTTTGCTGCTATTACAGTCTCCACTCTTCTGAGAAGGCTTTCCACTACGTGTGGAACGTTGCCACAGGGACTTGCTACCATTCAGCCACAAGAGCTTTAGTGACGTCGGGCACGGATGTTGGGCGATTAGGCCTGTTTCGTAGTCAGCGTTCCAATTCATCCCAAAGCAGTTCTTCCACACCAATCTCGACAAACCATTGCAAGGACTTCGCTTTGTGTATAGCGGCATTTTCATGCTGAGATGGGAAAAATGTTGCCACAAAGTTGGAAGCACAGAATCCTCTAGAATGTTATTGTATGCTGTAGTGAAAATATTTCTCTTCACTGAAAGTAAGGAAAAACAGCCCCAGATCATTATTCCTCCTCCACCAAAACTCACCAGTTGCCATGATGCATATGTGCAGGTAGAGCTCTGCTAGCATCCGTCAAACCAAGATTTGTCTGAGGGTGTAGCATGACTCATCACTCCAGAGAACACGTTTCCACTGTTCAATGGCAGTGAGCATTACACCACTCCAGCCAACGCCTTGCATTGCGCATCAGGGGATCTTAGGCTAGTGCGCGGCTGCTCGGCTATGGAATCCCATTTAACGAAGCTCCCATTGGACAGTTCTTGTGCTGACATAACTTTGAGCATAAACGCTTCAGCAGTTCTATGAGCTGGTGTGGCCTACATCTTTGTGGTGGGGTTGTTGTAGCATACAGAGTAGAACACATGTAGGTCAATGTTCAGGACCAGATAGTTCAGGACACTAATGTCTTTTAGCCTCAGAGTGGTCAAAAGACATGAAAGGCCAAAAGGCATGACACAAAACTCAGTCTAACCGCCGGAATGCAAACTTCCAGTTAGCTGGTTTTATGGGGATGTGGAATTAAATGTCTCGCAAAACCACCATTGTGGACCTGGATGGCGACAGCTACCTCCAGGTCAACATCTTAAGCCATTTGAGGCTCCGATAGAGATTGACTGACCTCAAAGATCCAGTATTGGTCTCAGGCCTCCAAGCCTTTTGGGCACTAGGAAGTTATTTGAGTAAAACCACCCCATTCATGTTGGCCGTGCAGATTGCGTTCTTGAATCCCACTGAACTGGTAGCCCGAAGATCCCGAGTTTGAAACAAACCCCTGAATGGGGAGACGGGCCTACGGGGAAATTGTAGTAAATACCACAAGTCTTGGGCACAAATGAACATTGGGACTATGGCAGAAAATTACTAGGGCCGTTGCTTCCCTTAGGAGGAGGAGGAAAGTTGTCTACAGGGGGGCTGGCAATGTGAGACTGGGGAAGCTCAGCTTGCCGAGAAAATTTCCAGGTCGCAGGTCGCATTTCCAAACAAAAATTGGGGTAAATGGAAGGGCTCTCCACAGCAGCAACCTCCTCCTGAGTTTTGTTCTCTCTAAAAAAAATAAAATAAAAAAGAATCAAGCGACAATAGACAATTGTTTTAGTTCAAGGTTTTCCATAGGAAAAAAAAAAACAGTACTAAAAGTGCTTGGATTGTGTATAAAACGTGCTGTAGCTGGAAGCGTCACCCAACAGGACCCAGCTGTACACAGAAGCATAAGTGGATGGGATGTTTCCACTAGGAGATTCACATTTGTAGGGGAGGGAGATGCTGCCATCAGGCCCAGAAGTCTCTGGAAGGCTACCATAGGGAGAGCTTATCAAAGCTGGAAAAATCTCCAAACAAACTAAAATCTGTGCTAGATAGCATGGACCGGCAATCCAATGACAGCACTAGGTAGGGAGCTACCAATTCCCCTGAAACTTTTTAAATAGTTCACTCTCAGACCCAGACTGGAGAGATGTTTGGTAACATGTTGTGTGGGTCATTGTGCCTTCTCTGGAGACTCGGTGCATATGAACCAGAAATCCAGATAATTCAGGATGCTTACACCTATGAGTGGCCAGAATTGTAAAGATGCGTGGATCAAGCAATAGGACGATAACAATGGCAGAAAACAAAGGCAAAACAACGCACAGGCCAAATGCACAGCCTGGGAGTGTAGCACCTAAAGGCATGAAGAGTAGAGGCACCACACAACCACGCTTTAGAAAAAAGCTACCTGTGAAAGAGCCCTGAGCACAGGACTAGCAACAGCCTAATCTAACTAATCAGTTCTTCAGTGACGCAGCTCCCATTGAAAGCTACATTACAGAACCTTTTCTTAATGCAAGAGAAAACAAAGAGGAGAGATCAGGTTTAGAAATGCTGAGGCTGGTGTCTGAAAGAAAAAAAGATCTAAAATGGTGCCTGCATTTTATCTTATTTATATAATTGCGATCTGATGATCTGAGCACTCTCGTGTAATTTGGCATACTGCTCAGAATTTTGCGGTTCTTAAAGGGAAATAACCAATCAGTGATGTTTCCTCTCCAGTATATGAAAAGGAACCACAGACATTCTGAACACTTGTTAGTTTTGGGCAAAGAAATTAAGTAGTTTGTATCTTCCCTTTTGGAAAAAATGTAACAGCATCCACAACGAAGTGTTAAGACAAAAACAAATATCACAGGAAGAAGGAGGCAGCTCAGGACAAGTTAATGAACTTTTTTTTATATCATACATTAGACCGCTTGAGTATAATACAAAGGGCTTGTCCATTTTTTCTTTTGTAACATTATCATATACACAGCAAGTCGACTAGATCTTACAATCTGTGGACACAGGTATCTTTATCCCATGCTGTTCATCTTTACAGCGCATGTCAGACGTCCTGTAACCAAACTGTGTAGTCAATTACTCTAAACTGGACTGGGGTGTTAGGAGGGGACAGAGTAGGAAAAAAGCCTTTATTTAAAATTAAAAAACCACAACAACTTTTTGTTAAAGGAAAGGAGCGAGCCTGAAATTATATTAAATGTCTTGAAACTCTAAAATTACGTGGGACGCTTAAAAATTGACAATGCACAGGTTACACTGTGTAGACGGTTGTGTGCACCAACACACTTATAAAAGCCTGACTTAAAATGGACCCACTGTTGAAGCTTGTGCCAATTAAATGTAACAATAAAAAGGTTTCCTGTAATATGTATATATAATTGCTTATATATAAAACACTGCTGTTATCCAGGTTCGTAGACAAACACCCACACACTATACCCTGTCTAAAATACTTAAGGTATGAAGATCTACGGTTACCTGTTGAATTTAAAACCCTACACTTTAGCATTGTACTGGAGTTGTCAACTACTTTGGCCTGGAAGCACTGTTACTCCTTTACTAAAAATCACAGAAGACTTCCACTGCATGGTCTCCACATTGACTTAAATGTAATCAAAATACCATTAGGAAAAAAGTAGTGAGTTCTAAACTTCCTTTATTAAAAAAATATAAATATGTACATAAATTCTATTTCAACTATTAAAATGGGGAGGGGAGGGGATGAAAAGTAAAACACCTGAAGCCAGCGTTTCATGGATACCTTCCATTGATGATGTCGTTCCATTGGATTTACAACTGGCCCATGCTAAAATCCACCGGGACCAGGCTCCTAAACCTCTGGTATGACACACTGACAGTGGGACACAGGCGTCCAGCGGGCAGGGCTAAACTCACCATATTGTCGCTACTTGTTTCCATTTGGATGAAATGCCCTGTTCAGGACTTAAGCCATTGTTGTGGATCTCAGACTTTTTTGTTTGTATTTTCAACAGTTCCGACTTCCATCTTATCTGGTAACAGACAGTGCCTTGATCATTAGATTTGGGTTGCTTCTTAATTTCAAAGAGGGGTACCATTTTAGCCACTGCCACATTGACTGCGATAAGTACTTAAGGCAGCGTTACCCATTTGAATAGGCACATTTCAAATAGCCTGACAAAACCGAAATGACAAAGTTTAGATTTAATGCACTGTTGTTCAAATTTCTCACTTTCAGCTGATGACTACAAGGTCTTGCCTTGAAACATCAGCCACCGACCTGTTACTCCGGAACCTGCAGAGTAGCAACCAGTATATGCATCTACTTTCCCTCTAGTTTTTAACACCAAAAAATAAATTCTATCAATGAAAGGTTGTCATTTTATGGGAGAAAAAGGTTACAACCAATTCTGTCCAGGATACAGCTAACAGTAAATGTACTGAGTTCAACAACAGTTCCAGTTTTGCTAAAGCAATAGATACAGCCATTTTTTACTGACATTTAAAAAAGGTCTTGATACACCTTGTGTCAAAGTGCAGAACTGCTACATTATTGGTTACAGACATCTATGTGCTATAAAAAAACAGCTTTGGTACAATAAATTATCAAAAGGGAAAATAAATTCTTGTAAAATTCACAGCATAATTGTGAGGCAAAAAAGCGGTCACATAAAATTCTGCATGTTTTGATTTTCAAGATGAACAGAAGACATGTGCAGAAGCTCTGTTGGAGGAACCACATGCTGAAGAAAAATAAAGCAACGTAAAAACCAAGTAAAAGCAGGGAGGGACACAGTCGTAGCTAATTCCATCCATCTCGCAGCACTACTTCTGTGACCAAGAGGAATTTTTAGGAAGTTATGTTTCGGACACGCATGTGAACTTACAAGACCCTGCAATCTATAGGGTCACTGAAGTCAGAAATTTTAGTTGAAAGGCCTCTTAAATTATCATTCTCAAATACCTTTTTTTTCTATTTTTTTTTTTCCTTTTTTTGTTAAGAATTAAGGGCTGTCTAGAGTTCAAAAATACAGGAAAGCTATTTTTCATTTAAATGATAATGTCCAGCTTCTTTTCCATTCAGAGTCCAAAACTCATAAGGCCAAAGGGTTATCTCAAAAGACTGCCACTGCCCAGAATCATCCCGAGGTTTTGGGCCAGACCTGACCTGGTGGCTGCTCCTCAGTGCATCTCCTCGGCATAGCCCCACAAAGTCCCGGCTGCCCAGGGTCCCAGGCTCCGGGACAGACGAGTGCGACAGGCAGTTGCTGCACCACTCGAGGACCGTGCACGACCTCCCGCGCCTGGCCAGCGCGCGCCATCTGATCTCCACTGCGTTGTGCCCACATTGCCGAGAGTATCACAAAAACTGACAGATGGAATCTCACTGCAAGTGCTGCTTTCCTTGCCATACTACAGGTTGTAAGCACACAGCTAATTTGTGGAATTGCACAACATAAAACTTAAAAAGGGTTTTAAAAAAATAGGGGTTTCAAAAGAAAATAGACGTAGGGAGGAAATGTTTGTGTGCTTAGGATTTAACAATTGCAAGGGTGCAACAATAATCAATTGCAACAATATGGTTTCGTAATGTTTCATTCAATGCAACAGAAACGGAGCAAGTTACATATGAAATGGGGGATGGAGATTAGTATGACTTAGCTACACCCCGTTTAGCAGTTCTACCAACTTGCCTATGCTTTATTGATAAAATTTAAAAAAAGACATGGGTGGGGTGGGAAGGATACAAAATAAAATATGGACTCTGCACTGTGGTAGCGGTTCAGTGATAATCTCCCTTCTGATTTAAGCAGCTTTTGATCTATGCACTTTTTTTTAAAAACACCACCTTAAAAAATACACACAGAAAAAAAACCCATTCTCAGTTTAGTCACGAACTAGCCACGGAACTCTGCTGAACACAGACTCCTGCCATGGGAGACTCCTCCCTGTCAATGCCTTGTCTCATACCCAGGTGGCCTTCCGTTATGTAGTGACTGGGCCCCGTGTTCGTGGCAATAGGATACGTAGGATGTCCTGCTATGCCAGTTTCTTGGCGGGGATTTGTGAAGGCACCCAATCCCATGTTCATGCTGCCATTTTGGCCAAAGTCCAAGACGTTGGCAGCGACCGGGCGGTTTTGATAGGCCTGATTGCCTTGGTTCCCAGTGGAGGAGGAAGATGTGGAGGACGAGGAGGCGGAGGAAGACAGGGAGGTCATGGACAAGTGGCCATGCACCACCTCCATGGAATCCTGCGTGGAGGCGCTATTAGTGGGGGAGTTGTAGAGGCGTGGGCGGGGACGCGTGGCCTGGCCCTGTCCGTGGTGGTGGTGATGGTGGTGGTGGAGGTGATGGTGATGAGAGCTGTTGGGGTGTAATGCCTTGGGCTGCTGAGGAGGCACATGAAAGGTGGTCTCCTGGACTGGGTGGGTCTCCACAGTGACCGGCTGTGCCCCATCACTGCCTGTCCAGACCACAGGTGGAGGGAACGCTTGTCGCGCCTGCAATTTCAAGGTAAAAGGAGAAATGAGCAATCAGCCATTCTCGTGTAAATGCAACTGTATTTCCTCTTGGTAGAAATGTTTTTTTTTTTTGTTTGCATAGCCAGTTGCGATTTAAAAACTATTTCACAAAGCAAAACCAGCAAATTTCAGTAAGTTTTTGCGACAAATACAAATATGCACTGCATTTGCAAGTTTTTCAAAGATTAAATGCAATATTGATACCAACTATTTCCATCTCTGAAATAGTATCACAGAGGAAACTTGTAATTTGGTAATAAGAAGTTTGCAGGAGAACTGGAACAATTTTTTGCCCCATTGCATTTTCTTTAACACTTGGACTGTAATGACAACACTCTATAGCTTTCTATGGTTGAGAAGGCAGCACACCTGCGCACAGAGGTTCTCGCAGTCCATGGCTTGCACCGCCGCACTGAAGTGCCCTCCACTGTGCCGGTGTTGATGGGTCGGGTCAGACCTCGCTCTGCCACTGGTACTCGTCCCAGAGGAACCTCCTGGAGAAAAAAGACAGAAGTTGGGAAGGCCTTACAATATGATGCCACAACGAGGAAACCTGTTGTGCGGCTAAGGGCTTATGACAAGGTTATGGATTTGTGACCCGACGACCATGTACCTTCAAACTAAGTGCCAAATGAGATCAGAATATATACCGATGTTTACGTGAAGTGTAAAACTAAGAAAACACAAGAAGATCAGTGTACCTGAACTGGAGGAAGTGCTGGAGGTGGTTCCAGAAGACTGTGACTGCTCCAGTGCGGGACTCGTCGACACACTGCTGCTTGTGTTTGTCCCTTCGTCTGCAGTCTTCTTGAAGAAGCTGTGCTGCAGGGCATAGTAGGGCTGAATGCGGCTCTTGGGGTCATAGTCCAGCATTCTTAAGATGAGGTCCTTGAACTTCAAGTAGTCGGCTACAGCATGGCCAGATTCCCCAGCTCGACGCCCTCCAGGACCTCCGGCTTCCACCCCGAGGATGCTGTGGAGCTTGCGAGACCCTGGGGGCTTGTACTGGTCACGGTAAAACGAGGGACAGCGGTTAATACACTTCACACACTGGCATACTGAAAACCTCATTGCAAACTACTGCAAAACAAGAATAACACAATTATGTTTTGTCACCACGCTGCATGCCAACAATCACTATTTGCTTTACAAACCCTTTTGCCATCTTTGGTCTTCTTTGCACCCCATGTGCTATCAGACATCTTCTCAAAAAACTTCCTTGCTTTGGGTGCCTGATCCAATATGTGATTTGGGGGGATGCCGAGCACTTCAACTATCTTGTTCATTTGATCCACCTGGGAATGAATCAACATTATAAATAACCATCCCTTAGTTGAGTCACTTGTTGCCATAGTCTCCATGTGAGGACTGAAGGTTGGTTTAATTTACCCAACAGAAAGCTCAATACTAATATGACAGAATAAAATCTTCAAACATTTAACACTACAGCACCCTCTACTGTATCAGCTTTAAATTGCTATCAACACAAAACAGTCAATTAGATGTCTTTACAAGGCAGGCAAAAATACCAGTACATATGACTTATCAATTTTAATAATACAAATCTTTAAAAATAACATTTAAAAACTTAGTTCCATGACCAAACTTCAGTACAGTGCTCTGAAACAGTGCTCTGATCAACAAGTAACACATTTAAATCGGTTAAACCATTGATGACACAATATTGCCGTTACCTCGTTGGCCCCACTAAACAGGGGTTCACCTGTGTGCATCTCCACCAGAATACAGCCCAGAGACCACATGTCAATGGCAAGGTCGTAAGGCATTCCCAGCAGCACTTCAGGGGAGCGGTAGAATCGACTCTGGATATACTGGTATATCTGTTGATAGAGGATGCATGCAATTACACCGCCATAGTCGCCTTACTAAAATCTGAAAATGTGACACAAAACGTGAATTGGAGCAGGCAACACACCCTTTGTCCAAGTTGGCATGAACTCCCAAAGTCCACTATTTTGATGGCGCTTCTCTTGGGGTTACACAAGAGGATGTTCTCGGGCTTTAAGTCACAGTGGATGATGCTGAGCTCAGGCGTGGCGAGGAACAGCAGTGCTGTGCACATCTGCTGGGCAAACTTTCGGGTCAGGTTCAGCGAGACGCCGCGGAAGTTTGTATTCCGCAACAAGTCATACAAGTTGTATGACAGCATTTCAAAAACTAAGCAAAGGTGGTTCCTGAACATGAAGTGACGCTTTAGGTGAACTGAAGAGAAAAAAAATACAAAAGGGTTAGTGAATTTGCAGCAAGGGAAATAAAGTGTCAATAAAAATGTTTAATGAGTTAGACATTGAAGTAAAACTACATTTTTCTTAAACACTTTGGAAATAATGTGAACAAGTAAGCAGCGAGACAGAGGCCAGACCAGTTCATTACCTATGTAGTACTTCATCTCTGTGTCATGTTTGTTCATGAGCTCAAGGAGTCGCACTTCAATCTGGGCTTGATTTAGAAAAGCCTTCTTGTTCTTGATGATCTTAATTGCCACCCACTCCTGCTCAACACGGTCATATGCTTTTACAACCTAGCCAGAGACAGAAAAATGACAGTGAGGAAGGTATGCACGCACTGAGGAAGGTTCCCATTTCATGTATTGTACCTAGAAAGCTGCATGGGCCACTTGATATTTTCTGGTTGAGCAGCAGCTAGCACAACTTTGCAGTGGCAAACGGTTTCCGCTTGTATATTCTGTTACAAGCAATTACCAATTCAATATGCCACTATCAATACATATTCAGCCTGCAAATTCTTTCAGAGCAAGTAATATCGGGTTATCGTTCCCTGAAACCATCACTAATTGGATATTTCTCTTTAAAAACCAAGAATTCTAAGCAGTATGCCAAATCACGTGAAAGGGCTTGGTGTCAAGTGACCGCAATTTTATAAAACCTTACCTTTTACTGGGCGGTGGAAGGATTGGCCACAGAAACGGCCCACATAACATCAATATTATCGGCCAATACTATGTTTTTAAACAATATGGTTATCAACATTTAGGCCACCAATAATTATACACACAAACAGTTACAGTAAATTAGCAAGCTAACATTCAGTATTTAGGATGCTGCTAAGACAGCTGTGTCATACTAGACAACTGAGATCAGCCACTGTTAGCTTGCCTCAGCTTACCAAGATTCACTACTTTTTCAGGTTTGTTTTCTTTTTCAATGTGACTGTCCAGGAATCATTTTCTGGGACGCAAAGTCAACAAGATGTGGAATTTTTTCACATGTATGGAAGATGGCAAATACGGTGGATTGTTAAATCTGTGCATCGAAGTCAGGGGATCAATATTATCGTACCATAGAGGCCCACACACGATCTGCACACCCGGTGCATTCTACAAGCCACCACAACTGTGGTTGGAGGCATCCATAGTGATCACTCAGCTGTAGACAGAGGTGTAAGTGCGCGAGTTGTTTCCACCAAGGAAGCTCAGGGAAACTGTTTGCGGTTCAACAAAAGGGTGAGGAACCGTGGTGTTGAACCATGCCAGCAAGGGCCTCATGTGTATGAAACCCAGGAGAATGGAATGTGACGCTGCTGCCGCCATCAGGGCTCTGGAAAGTCACCACCGGCAGAGTACAAACTAGCTGGAAAAGCTGTAGGCAGGTCGTCATCCAAGTCGAAAGCATCTGGTTCACTCTTATGCCCACCCTGGAGGTGGGTAACAAGCTACATATAGGGATGTGCAAGAAGGCATCCTGCAGGTCTATTGTCCTGCAGGTCCAACCAATTGCCTGAATGTAGGGAGTACCCAGAATGAATGGTGGTGAGCACAGAGACATGTCCTGGGAGCATTGGGCCCAGTATTACAAATTATCCCAGATGTCCCGCTGGTAGTATCCACCTCCACCTCCTAGACAATGGCTGTTTTCCAAAGCTGAAAAACCCAGAAGATGATGGCAGCACCTTGAAGGCGCCACTGTGGCCTGCTAAAAGACTGGTGAGACCACTGCTTGCACGCCTCCTACAGTTTTGGTGCCGAGACGCAAAACGCTTGGTGGATTCTCAGGCCTCCTTCAACTGCTTCTATAAGTACTCCACTGCTTGGGCCGTAGGCGTAGCCTGGCATGACGGGCAGGTCAAGCAGATCTGACTTGTTGGCGTCAGACAACCTGGCTTGAGAAAGTCACAGTTGCCGATGAGAGTTTCTTGTGGAGATCATGGACTGATTCCAGCCACACAGAGCCCACATCAGCTCACACAAGGCTCATGGCCGACCGATGGTAAAATTTTAGCACAGCCCACAGTTATGAAATGCTTTCGTCCCGTTTCAGGAAACAGATGTCATCAAAATTCAGTTCTGTACCAGATACATGTCGGCTAGGACATAGAGACAAGTCATTGATCATTGATTTGTGTCTTAGAAAACTGAGACGTGGACGAGCGAAGAAGCATCATGATGGGCCGTTCGGCACAATGCAAAGACCAGACTAATATACTGAAAAAAATAGGCAGGCTGAGGAACTGTGGCAGAGCCTTGCATACAGTTAGGATTAGCTCCAGCCAGATACTAAGTAGGGAGTCACTGACACCCGTGTTGCCTGTTGAAAAAACCACAGAAAACACACATAATAATGCGTCAAAATCTACAAAGAAAATCACACACAAGTCGGCATGCTAGACCTGTGTAAGGGCAATATGAGTCGCAGGCAAGGCTCCTCTCACACACAAAGGTGCAATGAATACACAAAATAATCGGTTTTATACAGGTTTTCGTAGTCATTCAAATAGAACAATAACAAATAAAGGGAGATGCTATGCAAGTACTCGGCCTTAGATCTTTCAGCCCGGGTGTCTGACGGAAAAGGAAACAAAACTGCCATGGCCGCCAGACTGGGCTCACATGATACCAAGCACTCTCCTGTGATTTGGCATACTGCTCAGAATTCTGGATTCCTGAAGGGAAATAACCCAGTAATGATTGTTCATAGTTCATTTTTGAAAGGGAAAAATGCCAACAACAGTATGATAAGAAAATATTGTTACCAGAGAAAAATAATAATTAATAAACAAGAATATAATTAATCTGAATACTATATTTTATTTTGCATAAAAACATGCTGAAATTCAGTGATAATTAAAGCATTGTCCTCATGATGATTAAAACAATCTGTCATTTCTACCACAAGGTAAAGCAACGTGCCAAAGTTGTCCAAACATGCGCAATGCATTAGCCCAAACTTTTATCATGTTTGTTTCTGTTGCACACAAAAAATCCCCACCTGTCCAAATGATCCTTTGCCTATTAAAGAGTCGATTTCATAGCGGTCCATCCACTTCTCGCCATTCTTAACGATGTAGTCATAGTTGTCGTCGTCATAGCCATCGTTGTATACCTTTCGCTCCTTCTTGTGACTCGAGTCATCACCCTGGCCCTGTTGGTGCCGCCGCTTCTTTTTTGCATAGTATACCTAACACCAAAAGAATTACAATTTTATAACCCTCCCCATGCTAATATAGCTAAGCTTTACTGCAAGTAGAACTTTTGTTGGATATCTACACACATTGAGCTCAAATCCTAACCATTTTGCTGTTACTTTCTGGCTATTAATGGGCCCCAAGTTAAATAACTAATTAACAGAAGTCGCATATACACACTTGCAACTGTTTAAAGGGTATTCCATCACTTCGTCCACCAGCAAGCAAGTTTAACAGCGGAATAAAACGAATGTAGAGGGCATGATATACACATGTATAAAACCTCTGAAGTGTTCTTAATGGTCAAGCAAATACAATCAGAAATCTCAGCAAAACGATCAAACGAAAGCTATGTATTACTTTGCACATGCTAGTTCACATAAAAAAATGTATCTTGACCTTTAAAGAAAAATCTACTAACATTATCAGCTCAGAGAAAATGTGTATAGCTCCAGAAACAAGTATATTGATAACTGTAAAAATGGTGGTAAACCTGACTAAATCATAATATAATGTATGAGCCTGTGAACTTTTTTTGGGAAGCACTTGAATAAATTAACTTCATAGACATACCATATTTCTGTCCCATGCAGCATTTAGGTGAATAACATATGAATACATTCCTTTCACTAATTTTCATTTCTTAAATAATTTTGTGCATTTCAGTAAGCAACGAGAAACATTAAATTTAAGTTAAGACCGTTGATGCTGTTGCTAAGACACAAAATAATAAACAGTTAACCTACACTGCACTACTGGTATATGTATTCTAAATGTCAACAGTAATACACTGTCTCTGGGAAACATTTAATGTCAGCTCCATTTATCCTGGAAAAACATTACACAATGACAGCTACCTTGCCAGCTAGATAAATACACACACTGTATACTAATAAGAAATGTGAGTAACAGTCCTGAAAGTTATTATTTCTACATTCCATATTAGGTTAAACTACTGAACTTGCCACTTGCTAGCTATACTCATGACAATACAATCGTTATCTTGATCAAGTCAGGCACCATGTAGACAAAGCCATCAGGAAATCAATTTACATACATGGAAGAGCACAGTACATGTAGAGGGAATTACAGCATGTGCCTTACCTCGTTGATGTGTTTGTAGGTTTTGATCAAGTCAATAGAGAGCTTCCTCAAGGGAGCCGAGGCTGGGTCACGAAAGCACTGGGGCATGCGCCTCTGTAACATGACAACATCGGGGGTTAAACCCCTTAAACAGACTACAGAGAGCTTGGCACTATTTCACTCACTGTGCACAGCTATCCATTCACTCTTTAGCAAAAACATTCACCTTCTGACTCCTTTTTTTATTTTATTTGTAATTATCAAACTTAAAGACAGAAGAGTCTCTTAGTTTGAAAGTTTATCCACAATACAGATTTCTGCACAAATGCGGTACCTAGCCTCTTTCTCTATGCATT
Source organism: Hiodon alosoides (assembly GCA_025775065.1). NCBI lineage: Eukaryota > Metazoa > Chordata > Actinopteri > Hiodontiformes > Hiodontidae > Hiodon > Hiodon alosoides. The sequence continues at coordinate 589,268 of JAOYSI010000003.1, read as the reverse complement.
ATTGAAGTAACCAATGACTACAGTTTTATACAACCCTCATAAGCTAACTCGACACCACCAATACCCTCATTGGTTTTGGCTGGTGATAGCTGAGACTAATTCAAAGACAACTGAACGTTAAAACATTTTCTAGTACAACCCAATTACCAATAAATAAACCTAATAACAAATCCCAAAAATGTCTGATGATCCACGTTTATCAGTGTCCTTTCCAGGGGAACAGGCTGAGAAAGTTAAAAAAGGTCAAAGTAAGAGGCTATAAATGGACAAGCGCGGAGTACAGATACGCTTCCTCACCTGGTTAGCAGAGGGCTGCTGAGCTTGGTCACTGTATGGCAGCACAGTGACAGACGGGTCCGTACTCTGCTGGTGACGATCACTGTACTGCTGGTGCGAATGTGGCATCTGAGCAGCCATCTGAAGCCCAGCAGCATGGAAAGAAAACGAGGGCGCAAGCCGGACAGATGAGGGTTTGCATGCTGAAGTCTCTCCTCCTGTAATACAACGGTTTGTGAAGTTAGCACAATAGACTAAGCCTAATGTTAGGCCCATTCACAACTTTGCGCAACCCAGGAACATCAATACCACCACAATGCAATAACAGACATTTTATTAAATTCAAATAAAAACATTTGAAATAGTGGTATGAACGGAGAGAGACACCTGAAAGCAAAAGCACAATGAGTTTCTAGCCAGGTATGGTATATACATTTTTTATTTATTTATTTTTTTTAAACTGGCCCCTTACCTAACTTTGTTTGGTCCAAAAAGTTAAACGGACTCCTATAAACTAAACTTTGAAACAGCTGAGTATAGGGTGACCTGGGCACAAAGTGGTTAGATTGGTCAAAGCAAAAGTCAGGAGACAAATGACAAATAATGCGCCTAAACTAACATTACTTCTGAAATTATGATGCAAGTGACCTATGGCAACTGACAGGAGGATGTGAACTACTGAAATGTACCTTCATATAGGAAAGTCTATTTAACAAGCACACAACCATTCTGGACAAACAAATTATAAATAAAAAATAATCATTCTTATCAAAATGGAATTAGGGAGGTTGTTAATTTAACCATATACCTGGTATAGAAAGGAATGCAATTAAAATAATTTGTGATTAGACATGAGCAACTATAATGCAATTCATGGTTACCTGAAAAACAATTTTGGTTTTGTTTTTGGGAGAATTCAGTCTCAAGAGTCTTTCCTGAGCACATCTTTTCAAATGCGCTATAACTGAATATGAAACTACTACAAAAAAAACACTTTCCCTTTAAAATAATATACTTTTTTTGGATGTCAAGATTCCGCAAAACATGAGGCACAGTAAAGCAGGAAAACAAATACAGATGAATGAAGAGCCGGCGTGTTAAAGGCTGTTTTTGTCTTTCTTCGAGATGGAAGGAAAGCGTGCAGTGTGGACTCTGACTTTATGGGTCTGCTTGTGACTCCAACAATTCCATGACGCCAAACAGCAGGGCTGACAACTCCCTCTCTCCCTCTCCACAGAGGGTTCGGAAAGTGCTGTGTCATTGCACAGAGTTCATCACAAAAGCGTCAACACACAGGTCCAGGAATGGCATACTGCAGTCACTGTAAGCACATTTCAGGTATCACCCTCCTCTAAAAATCCACAATCATCAAATCTTTCAGCGCATCACTCTGGATTAAATTTTCTAATCCCTGGCTGTGTGATTACTGTTCAGTTCTACTGAAGGTGGAGTTTAAGAACTTCAGGCATTATGCAATAGCAAAATACATTCAGAATGCAAAAGGAAAATTCCTAAAACAAGAGGGCAAACTTTTTACACTTAAATAATAAATAAGTGTAAAATATAAGGTAAATAATGCATCTAAGTAATTGCCCTTTAGATGGATCAAAACAACGCAACTCCAAAGAAGCACTAGAAGTATTTCTATTGTTCTGAGAGTCCGGATTGAATTCTGAACCTACAAACTAATTATTTTCCATTTAAAGTCTAATCAGAGATACCTATACTAGCATATATGCAACCCAGCATTATAAGCTTCAACAAATAGAAATATTTTAATCTGTTCTTGAAAAACTAAGATAAAACTAACTACTAGCTCTTTCATAACCATGACTAAACACTACGCAATATCAGGCAGGCCTGTAGAGGGTGGGAAAGCGATTACCTAACAATTACCTAATCTAATAAAATCACAGAAACTTTATCCAAATTCCACCAATCATTTATTCTATCTAGGGAATCCCAGGGCCACATAAAGCTACATAAATATATATTAACTTACAACTCAAATTCTGATCGATAGCTCACCAAATTCATTCTGTTAGACTAATATAATAAGGTATGCAGGGGGAAAACCACTGAACTATTGGTAAATTGCATTCTCACAGTATGCATTTAAGTAGTGTAATCATCAAATGGAACTATATCATTTTTTAGGTAACAAAAGTACCAAATTTTGATAGTTTTTTTTTGTTGAACACTACATATTTTAAACATGGTTTTCAAAATGGTATAAATAAGAAATTAAACTAAATGATTTCAAAATCTTTTTTTCAATCTACATGACTAAAATCTATGAATTCATATTTGATTCAAAGCATAAAAAATTCCATAAATGCAATTTTAGGCAAGATTAACATTTTTACATCCCTTAAAATAAGTCATTTGGTTTAGCCATTTTTCTACATAAAACAACTTTGTGTAAGCCAATTAAAATAGAATCAACATTTTTCCAAGAACGACATTTAAGAAATTGAGAAAAATCAGAAAGATGTTTAATCTTATTCTTAATAATTTAAGTGTAAACATTAGGGTCAAAGGTAACACTTTACTGTAAACGTTGCGTACCTACAAAACGACATACTGCCATGCAGCGGCTTGGTTAGACCCCGTCTCCGAAACTAGCCGGGGTGCTCCGCGCAAAATGAATGTTCGCGGAAAATTATAATTATATGCAAGTACAAGGGATGGAATCGCTCAACTAATTTGACCATTTATCATCGTGGGATTATTGCAGACAATAACCAATTAAAACGTGAAGCAACAAACTGCTTTCATTTGAGAAAAAAAAGAAGAGAATTATTTAAAAAAAACAAAAAAAAAAAACAATCAAGGGCCATCATAAATTGCATTACATCCCCATTCTGAACTACCAGAGAATATAACTGTCACCAATAAACAAGGTCAAAATAAAACCCGTCATCAGTTGTCCTAACGTTTGAGAGTGTGGACAAGGCAGTGAAAGTCATTTACTTCATGTACAAGGCTGTGTGTGTGAAATGAGTAAGTCGATTTACTTTCAGCCCATTGTGCAGTGATGCAAGGGACAGACCTAGGCATAAGTATTCAATGCTGAAATGTGGTGATTCTTAAAGAGGATTATCCAGCAGGTCAGACTGCACTGCGACTTGGAGGCTCCCATTAGAAGATTGAGAAATGACAAAAGTACATAAAACGGGTTATTTCCAATCTCAAGTTGTAAAGCATGCGGTCGGTCACCAAATAATGTCAAACCTTGGGGCAAGCCCTGCTGTCAGCGGGTGTACCCTTCAGTCTACCCCATAGTCCACGGAAATAAATTTACATCTAGACACAAGAACGTATCACAGATAATATACGTATCAAAGTTAAAACATTAAAAACATTTTTTTAAAGCCAAATCTTAGACTGAGATTATGGAATAATATGAGGAATATGTCGTATTAGAATCAGGCAATTAACCCAAATGAACAGTGCAACTGCTCTGAAGACAAAATCCTAACAATCAAATATTGCATGAAGTGCAGAAATACTACACATAAAAGGAGGAAATGTAATAAGTGGCCAGTATCGATATTTAACAATAAGCGTGATTTCCTTATTCATGATGAATGTTTAAACAATAGTCATGGTAAAAGCAGGTGGAACGGGCTCTCAAAAGACTTCTGCGTAAGCATTAGCAGGAGGCATGAATTTGTAAACTGGGCCTAGCAAAATCTTTACATTGCATTTTTAAAGTTAAATAGTAAAGTCCTAACATTCAATGCAATCCTAGTAAATTTCCAATAAATGTCAGACCATACACTAACGTTTACACAAAAATCCTTTTAATCCAATAAGATCTTTGTTCCTTCAAGACGGCATTACTCAAAATCAAGCACACAAATTTAATACAATATATAAAAAATTATGAATAATAAATAAGGTCATTATATACGTAGTGTGTTGATATAGATAATATAAGAACTGACATATTTTAGCTCAGCTTCATAAAATCATAAAACAAGGTGATAAATGCTACTCTTGTTGAATGTGTAAATTCAAAAATGATGAATGTGATTATATTAGTAGGGTAACTAAATACGAAACATCGCAGCTAACAATGACGGCAAATATATTAATTAAATGGCAAAACACTTTACAGCCACAGGCGCCCAGAGGAAGTTTTAAACCACAGGTTTATTTTTCTATGCATTGTCCTAGTAAACACAAAACACGTGACAACTACGCTGACGGGAGGCAGGAGGAAATTACAGAGCCAACAGCACTGCCTCGATGGTGTTTAGACTCTCAAAGGCTAGTGAGGAATCTTGCGGTTGAACCACGCCTACAAGGAACGCATGCATAGAAGGCCTAGGGATAAGGATGATCAAGCCCTTGAGCCCAAGCCCAAACACCATGCCTGGAATGTCACCACAGGGAGATTTGCCAAGCTGAAAACGGAAACATTAGCCAACCAAATTTTATGTGTTACTGAAAGGCTCTAAAAATCAGGTACCGAAGTCTAACTAGCAAACTAAAGTATTTTATATGCAAGATCATTTTACAAAAAGCGACTTCACACAAACAATTATATTGGAGTTTCCCCAATCAAACACAGTACACCGAACATAAAAGTAAATGAGAAATACAAAAGTACTCAACCACTGACACTCAGCTCGGTACGTCTGAAGGAAAAAGAGAATGAACATCTCACTCTTGACTTTATAGGATTTCCTGCAAGAATTGGCCTAAATGGTCAGAATTCTGGGCTTCTTAAAAGGGAAATAACCCAATTAGTGATGGTTTATATTTTATATTTAAAAGGAAATTAAATTGTTTTCACAGTTTTCCATAGAAATTTGTCCCCCAAGCATATGAAGTATCAAAAAGGTCAAATTATTCAATATTTAAGGGACACTCAAACTTTCTGCTGTGTCATTGGGCTCCTTGGCGACCTAAAATGACTTTTTGATGTTGGTTACGCCGCATGAAATAAAATTTCACAAGAAACCTTTTAACATTATGCCAAACTATTAAAATACACTGCTCAAAAAAATTAAGTGAACACGTAATCACCACACAGAATAACACCCAATTCTTCAGGGATATCAATCTGTCCAGTTAGGAAGCATAAGCGATTGTGAACCAATGTCACCTGTTTTGGTGCAAATGAAAGTGACAACAGGTGCACTGGATAGGCAACAACAAGACAAGCCCCAAAAAGGGAATGGTTTTGCAGGTGGTGGCCACAGACAATTGCTCTCTCCTTATCCTTCCTGACTGATTCTCCTCAAGTTTTGCGTTTTGCTAGTGTCCTTGTCTCTACTGGTAGAGCTGGACAGGGCCGTAGAAGGGCACCAACCCAGCAGCAGGAGCG
>JAOYSI010000003.1:568732-583554 GCA_025775065.1 Hiodon alosoides | reverse complement strand
ATTGTTTACGTTGATTTTCGGTGTGAGTTTGAATCCAGCCCTCAGTCGGTTGATGTTTTTGGTTTCCATTGACCATTGTTACGTCATTTTCTTCTCAACGAATTAGACAACGTACAGTAAAGATTTTGATCTTTAATATATTTCATTCATTGAGTGTTAAGCGTTCCCTTAATTTTTTTGAGCAGTGTTTTAATTTTAACATTTGAGCCCATTTGAATAAATAGAACTTATATTAACACCAAATTTCATTTTCACACATTAAAATGGCAAAACTCCAAAAATCAATATATATCCAAATTACAAAAGGGAAGCCGCAGAAGAAGCATTTAGTATAATAAGTATGTGTGTACTGTTCTTTGATGAAAAGATTTAATTTGATACAAAATGTCACATCATTGACCCAAATACTTTTCTATACTACATGGATGACATGGATATCCAATTATGAGGATTAATCTAAAGACAAAATATCTAAAGTGGACCTCCCAAGTGGCTCAGTCGGTAAAAGGCTTCAGATAAGCACAGAATGGGTCCTATGATCTGGATTTTGCAGGTTTGAATCCAGATAATGTAATCGCTGGGCAAATAGGGTTTCTCTTGGCTCACTGCTTCTCGGATGCCTGCAGGCCAGTGGTACAATCAACATTTCTCTCCTCCAATGAATGCTGAACCTCTCGTACAGACTGCAGTGTTAAAATGAAAGGTGGCTCGAAGGATATCAATCGTACTTTGTCACCAGCCCTGTATGTAATGTCAGGATTACTGGAAATTGACAGCTGGGGAGAACAATTTAGTTTTTTAAATTGTGTCGAGTTCCAACATTTTGCTTAGACTCTTGCCTATAAGGGAGCATTAAGTATAATTGGTGTAGGGTGACATATCATATACTCTGGATTACTTGTGTAAATTTTTCATTGAGAAAATATGGGGTTGGACAATAATCCTTTTAGAAAAGCCTTTTGGTTTAAAAACATCCTGGATACTGACAAAGGGAAATCATTAAACTAGATTATCAGTGCTGAAAATTGGTAAAAGACAAAAGTTAAACTTGAAGTCTTAGTTTCTCAACCACAATGTTCACAAAATAAAAAAACCTTCATCACAATCCAACTGAAAAACACAAACAAAAGTTCTAATATATAAGAAATATATATATAAATAAAAAGGGTGAACATCACTTATAAAATATATTAGTTTGCCCCCATGTTTTCGGTAAACTTGCTATTCATGAGCCAGTTAATGTTTTTGATTATTTTAAACAGTATGGTAACTGATCATATCTCATGGAGTTATACATTTTTTTATCACAAACTGTGGTAATAGCAAATACATTACAATAACTGACAAATGTGTGCACCTTGAACGATCCCCAGGTTTAAGTGTCGAGGTGTTTTACAAAATATTTCTGGTGGTTTGTTAAGCACTTAGTTAAACACACTTTGTTTAGCAATGTTAACGATTTAAATATACTTTCAATAATTCCTAAAAGAGGAAAATACTTAATTTTCCATTAATACTAAAAAATTGTAAACCAAACTGAAGGAAGTCATTCATTCAGGAAAATAATCTGTCCACTCTGTACCTATATGATTCCTGCCAAACTAGATTTTAAAAGACTGGTTCTTACTGATGTTTACTCTAATTTCTCAAATCCACTTTCGAAGTAACCTTTTTGAGGAAATCACTGAAATCCAGTTCATCATTTGGTTCTTTACTAGACGGATTCAACTGAAAGTAAAAGAAAGCCTTTAGCTCAGTAATCGAATCTCCTCTGTTCTATTTTGAAATCTTTGTCTGTCTGCAGTGAGTGGGAATTCTGCAGATCATTAAGTACTCATTTATCAACGTCTCTCACCAGGCAACACAATGCAGCAGAATCGGAGAGTAACCACCCTTCTGAACCCCAGCAACAGCACCTAATTAGCATAGCCTACCACCAGGAAGATACTGTATGATTGGGAGACTCTTTGAAAGCATAAGCCAATCAGAAGACAGTATGCAAATAGCCTACTTTTGTTGCCAGGGCAGAGTTGCTACCTATTGTCCAATAGGAAAACAAGTAATAAACAAGAAATGAAATTGCACTTAGTCACATTTCCATGCTGCTTTTAACACTTGAGTTCCTGGAAACAAATCAGAGAAAACGTTCAAAACCTGGATTGAGTTTGTGTGAGAATAGAAGGCATAAACGCAGACCGGAGGTGAATCTGGGTAAAACTGCATTGCTGCTCTAATGAAAACTAATGACCTATATTTTAGTACATTAATAGTTCAAGTGCGTTCTTGATCTACATTCAATTTGTTCAAAATTTTATTTCTTATAACAAGCACAAAAGTAAACATGCATTAGCTTTTCTAGTGCCACACTGTATGCCATAACAAAAAACAAAACAAAAACTGCAGCATGGAACTAGATTGAAGAAAAAAACTTTTTAAAAAATTGTGCTTTTTTTCATGGAATGTTATTTAAAATCTTACAAATCAAACTGCATTAAAGAATAAAATGGTCTTTTCCATATTTAAAAAAAAAAGTTCATAAATATACATTTCAATATATATTTATTATATCATGGATAATGAACAATAGTATGGATTATTCAAAACAAATAGAAAAGCAAATTAACAGATGAAGAACAGGTACAAATCCAGACTCAATAGTGCAGAATAGGGGCACACCAATCGATCAGTATTTAGGGCTTGGCATCAAAAAGTGGTGGGACTAAAGGTTATTCGATATAGACATAACGTATAGCAATGTATGTGGGTACGCATCTTGATTAGCAATGGATACACAAGCGTATTCAAAATTAAAAGTTAAATCTGATTTCCTTCCTGGTGAGCTGCTGCTTGTGTTTGATCTGCAGGATGGCATTCAACATTATCATGCAACTGTTAAAATTACTGATCACTAATGTTTTTAGCTAAATTGCCAATTGGGCTCTAAAACCAACTCACTAAGCAAATGCAATGCATGTTAGCTAGACAAGTCAAAAATTAATGATACAGGTAAGCCATTTTAAGAAATAACTTACATCCGTTTAGGCTGTGAGATTTGAAAGAACAATCCTATTTAACGCAACGTAACAAATCTAGCTAGCTATAATGTAATGTTCATTTTTTAGCCAACGTTTGAGCTTAAGACTGAAACGCAAAAGGGCTTCATCTTAACATTTTACTTTATTTTCTCGATTATCTTCTTTACAATATGTAAATGATAGGTGAGTGCAAAATTGGAATTTAAGTTTGTACTGCCTGGCCTTCTGTGATTGTTACCACAGAAGTATCATTGCTAATTTAATATTATGCGTTATAAAGAATCTGGGCTACCAAAAATTTGTCTGGGCTACCCTGCGGACTGGACTGCCAGTATTACTAACGATTTTTTCCACTCATGGTCCATTGCTCATATCTTCCCTTTTAAACCATGGGTAACAGTAGTAGAAGTGCTCTTACATTTTTTTATAGTTACAAAATATGTGCAAGAAAATATAACGCCGCCATTGTTCTAGTTATCATATATTCACTGACCAATAGCTCAGCTGAAAAGATCATAAAACGTCAACGCCATGGGAATTAAAGGTAAAGAGTTACTTGAATGAAACTAAGGAGTGCACTTGGATTTCCATACAGTAATACATTAGTAATACAAGACAGTTTTTGTCGCTAGCAAATTTCCTGAGCATAACTTTGTCTCCTGTAGCAGCATGGACGCGAATTGATATAAAGCTGACATGCTCGTCTTCGTATGGAAAAACGAAGACTTTTAGTTGCGTTGTGAATTAATAATTTAATATCCTGTTAACAAATCAATGTCAATTTAACTTCAAAACTTACTGTAAACCAATTTTATGTTTATTCAATGAAAACGCAGGCGAATAACAAAATTTAATTGATGACTGTTAAAAAGGCTAGAAATGTGGTAGCCAGTCACAGTTAGACAAACAAAATTTGCTTTAGCTGTGAGGGAGTGTTGAGAGGAATTGTTTTGGAGCTGCTAATTGTTTGTGTGTCTGTCTGTCTGTGTGTGTGTGGCAAAATAACCACACACAGTAATAGACTTCCAGTACTTGGTGAAGTGGTGAAAATGAACAATTACACCAAATCATCCTGTTGAACCAGTATTTACCGGACGGCCTGTGGTGATTGAAACAAATTCTATCCAGCACAAGTAAATTAAATAATCTTGCATCTCATAATCTACCAACATTAAAGTCCTCATCTCAAGCTGGACATCGTCGGAAAGTGAATCATAACCATCCATGAAGACAAAAGTATCTTCAACAGTATCGGGAGGACAACGAGATACGACTTGTGTGCAGCAACAATAATCTCCTACCACAGACTGCACATCCCACACTTTGGCATCCCTCTGAACTGTAAGGGCAATTCCAGGATGACACTCCTCACTTCTCCCCATTATGAACCTTCTAGAAATACCGTCACTCGACATTTCAGAGTAATATTATTTGTCCTTTTTGCAGTAATCGTCAATAGGGCATGGGAGCTCAGTATCTGTTACTGCACGTTAACCCCTATATCTATGTGACTTTTGTACTTCACTCTTGATAAGCGTCTCCTAAATGACTAAAACGTAAATGTAAATGTAAGAGGGATATAAGAGACACCTGAGATTATGGGAACAATAACTAATATAAGGAAGGACAATGAATCCTTGCGAGAGGACCTGCAATGGCTGACTGATGCTTGTTTTAATGAGCAGTTGGTCATTACAAACCCTCACCACCTGGTCATCACAAAGAAATGCCCCCAATGCCAAGTAAGCAGCACAAAGTGGATGGAGTTTACATGTTTTCAGAGTTGGAGGTTGCACCTAACTCCTGTTGATTTGGCATCTACAAGTAACTCGTTTATGCTGCAAGCAGGCAGCAACACGGCCAACTAGAGCTTATTGTGCCTAGAAGGAGACAGGGCAAGTATCCCTTTTAATCCCAGTGTGCCTATTTGAGCAAAATTCTCAAAATTCGCAAGCCTTCTCCACCCACAAGTGAAGTCATACAAAGGACCTGTATCCTGACCAAGTCATACCATCCTTGAGTTTGTCTATGAGGTTCCTAGAGTTTTGACCAAGATTGCCCTACAGAACCTCTTGCCATCAGACACTATGGAGTGTTTTAAATTCCAGATTCTCATGGATCATTTGAAATTGAAGGATGCTCAACTAATTGCAGATTCTCACAGCAATTCCAGATACACCTATGTGATATTACAGCACTGACAAAGATTTACGGCAGCCCTTCAGCGGATATCAGAACTTATGAATGAACCAAATATCGAAAGTGGGGCCAAGAATAAAAGAAGATTAGCTCTGTCGGTTCTGCGGATCCGTTTTCACCTTCTAACTAAACTGATCCATAAACTGCCTGCTTAGCACCCCGATCCCAACTTTACTCGATTTTGCAGAACGGTTTGTAAATATCCAAGTAAAGTATGGTGCTGATCAGCTCCCAGTAAGACCAGGGGGCAACTGTACCTTCATATATATTGTTAAGATTTTTTATTGGCTACATTTACACAGTACTCAGATTATGGCAAATACTTTGATTAATATTCAGAATATTCGGTTTATATATGCAAAAGGTAACTCTAAACTGATATTATAGTTAACATGCAACGGTAATATATTCTCATTTAATTGTTTATGGTCTCATAAAATCAGGTTACGATGAGCTTTTCCAAGCCATGGCAGAGAAATTACTACATAAAATTAAATTAAGAACAACATCCCCAAGAACAAGTCAAATCTCTCTGTCACGTTGCCATAGGTGTACACACCGTTTTGAAGTCACATTTACAGAACCGTTTGGTTCAAGCTGTGGTCCAGGTCATTTTTCCAGTTTTTTATTTTTTTAAAATTGACCAATTTGATGCTTTGCAGGTCATTAAGATTGCATATAATTTGCAACATGGTTACGTAATTATTCTTCTTCGTACCAGTCTTCCAGTTGATCGTACCAGGTTATTTGTCTGCCACCATTGTGAAGGGAAAAAAAAACTTCAGAAAACCAACAATATTGCATAAATATATATTAGGAACTATATACTTATATAATTAATTGTAAATCAACTTGTGGCAAAGCTTAAAACCATTAAAAATACCTTTTTTTTATAGCTGTCCAAAAAGCGCATTGTTCCTATATCTTTTAATGTATTTAACAATAAATAAGTTTATTCTTGGCTGCAGAAATGAGAGCTAATTGAAGCGGTGTGAGTGGGAATTTCAAAGAATAGTGCATTACGAGGGAGAGACACACTCGTCTCCCTCAAGAAGTACTCTTTAGGAGGAGAAAATGGACGTTAGACGGATTAATTTAGCAAAACAATTGTTAATGACCATTAATTCACACTACACTATTACGCAAAGCATATCTATAAGAAGATAAAGTTGCCGATTTTTATTCCAGAGTCAATGTAATAAAACATTTTTTTTTCATGTCATCTTCCTCGTTCACATGGCTACCGCCAGACTTCTAGTTATGAGACTCCTCTACTGTGAGCGGAAGACATGGAAGAGTTGCGAGCACCTGCAGAAGTACTGAGACGACCAGCTGAAGATCCAGAACAGGCAACTGCCTTAAAAGCAGAAATTCTAAAGTTGAAGAATGTTGCCAAGTTGGCACCGGAGACCCTTAATTAGTCCCCTTGTACATCCCAAACAATATAGATAAGCATAATTATTTTGCCAAGTATCCCGGTATCTTTGGCGATCTTAGAGGTAACTGATTTCATGTATTGTTAGAGACAACTCATTATCAATCTAAAACACCAAGAAAGCAGATTTTATAGGCTCAATCAACAAGTATATTATCTATATGGTCCCCATATTGTCCATCATATTTGTTATTTTTTAGACCAAATAAAAAAAATTCCTATAATTCTTATTGGAGTTAGAGTTAGGAGGTCCGTAGATACACCCTATGTTTACAAGACCACTAGTTTCAACGAACAGTGTCACCAGACAACAACATTTTTTTTATATAATGCCTCCTAGAGTATTCCATGTTCATTAATTTATAAGGAGTCCTCCCCCAGGCCAGCTGTCGCTACCCCTGTAATTTTCAATATGGTAGAGCTCTTTAAGCATCCATGTCACTAACACCAATAACAGAAAAACTATTTAATGCTAGACAAGTCAGGGATAAGATCAAATTGTTTAGAATTATTATGTAAAAAGGAGAAGGCAGCATTTACAAATATATTTTTTCCAAGTACTTAAAAAATTGCAATTTTTTTTTGATTATTCAGAAAATTTCTATCAGGATCACTTCAAAATAGAAAAGCATTACAATGAGAAATTTCTCAAATCAGATAAAGTTCACAGCTTTGGCTATACCAAGCTCTTCACCACAATTAACTGGAAAATGGTTCAATACTCAGAGATTGCATACACATGAATTGTCAATCACATCAAAATTGGAAAGAGAGGATCAGTGATTTGTCAGATAAAATTAAGTTTTATTTTTTTCGACCGCCCTAGTCCTTTTGGGAGTATACAAGTATCGACTAACAGAACACCAGACACTTGACCATGGAGAATAAATATAGAATCCTGGCCCGCCAATACAATCTATTAGGTTACATTGTGCCATATATAAGCAAAGCCAAAGCTCTGGTTCAAGGACTAGGGAGTAAACTGCATGATTGGGATAACACTTTCCATCCCATGATATCCTGGAAGCCTGGCAAACCTTGGAAGGAGAGTTGCAGCACATACAGAAGATGACCCTTTCTAGATGGTGAAGAAAAAACCAACAGTCTGGCAGATGAAGAGGTCAGATCCAGCTTTTGAGCCCACACATGTATAGATACCTGTACCCACATAGCCTGACTTAAATCTGTTCCAGACCCTTAAAGATCTTGTGGTGGTCACTGCAAAGGCACTTTACTGTGCAGTTGCTCAGACATGCAACTACTCCACATTATTAAGAAGCCGAGAACCATCTGATCATACAGCTAGTTTTCCAGAATCGAAAGTGTTAGCAGCAAGAAAAACATATCCTTCCAGCAGCAGGCTGATCACGGTCACCAGAACCTAGGTCTTACAAGTTGGTGGTGGGCTATGCTGTAGCAATCAAAGGTTATGATCCACCTTATAGTACTGGATCCAAGCCATCCTGTTAGTTAGCTCCTGATCCAACACTATAATGAAGTGTTACACCACCAAGGTCTGACATGGCCATTCGCAGGCACCCACAGAGATCCCCAAGATGGCTTTGCATCTACCTACATAATTACATCTTTCCCATCTACCTTTCTTCTCAACAGATATGGAATGCTGAAATCGGTCAACAGAATAAAAAAACAGTGGGGCATATTTAAATGTTCAACAATAAGGGCAGGCCATTTGGATCTTCTTCCAAGCATTGACACAGATTCCTTCTTATTCTTGTTATGAATAAATATATCACAGACAAGCACACAAGATATCACTTGTTTCTACCCATCTTTAGCACCTTTGTTTGGTGTACAATCAAGACCCTAGGGGTTGGCAGTAAAAACATTATTATCTTTACATAAGAAAATATAATACAATTTAAATTTGATACTGATGTGACCCTAGAGAACTTGTGTTTAAGTGTTTTATACTAACCATGTATAACAGGGACAACAAATACAGATGCTTCATAAGACCATGAATTGATTTACAAGAATAACCGCACCATAAAATTCACAAGCTACATGGTTTGCATAGCGAGATCATACAAGCAACATAGCAGCTATTAAATAAAACTGTAAAGAAAGCTTAGAATAAATTATACAAAAAGAGACCTGTTAATGCAGGGATGAGTGTAAAGAAAAAACACCCAGTGCCACTGGTGTTCCAAACTTACAGAGCTGTAAAACAAAATGACAAATACTTTTCTCAAAGCTTTTTATTACTAGGTCAGATGTTTATATACAGGGGTGTCTTAGAAGTGATCCAAGGACAGATACATTGAAACAGTTTTTATCAAAACAAGACTGTTTTGTAGCACAATAGGCAGATTTTGACCAGAATTTACAACAAGGCTGTCGCTTTAACCATTTTTTTTTTTTTTTTTTTTTTTTTACTAGTGGCAAATTCTTTGCCAGAATTTAAATTTCTAACAAAACAAGATAGTACTATAGCATACTTTTTGGATTTTTTACAAGAGGCTAATTCTTTATCATACTTTACAACAATGCGGTTTCTTGCAACACACTTCAGAAATTTTTCACAAGTGGCAAATTCTTTGCAAGAAAAACAAGCATGTTAATGTGCTTGTGGGTGAGACAAACACCTCCTACATTTTGGATGTCCACCTTCAACTGGATTGCCACTTTTATTTAACGGATAATCAAAATAGTTCCACACTACACATGGAATTGGCTTTAGAAACCAGCTGTTCTCCCGCATCCGCTATGTTGTTACTTGGGCAGACTATAATTAAACTTTCAGAGAACCATCAGCACCGGAAAAGTTAAGTTTCTTCCGGTATATGCAAAAAGAGTTTATATTGTTTTTAAAACACACAATTAGAGTGTTGTTTTGAAGTCTCAAAAATATAAGACCGAAAACACGATATATCACACAAAAAAGACGGTATCGAAAAAAAAACATATCGATATATACTTTTTTACCCCGATATTAGGTATCATATCATTTTTGTATCATGATATTTCGATATACCGAAATACCGTGGAAAACTACAACATAGCTACCCTATTAGCCACGTCTTTGTAATCGTTGTTGATACTTAAACCTTTGAATTGACACTGAATCAAGTTCTAATTAGTATGGTTAATTAAAAAAAAATATATATATATAAATATACATGATATTTGCGAGAATAAACAAATCAGGCCAATGCACATTATCAGACAAATATGGTTTGAACAAACAGGAAATCACTGAAATATTAGTGATAGACTTGGGGCAGAATGAAGGTGCGGGAGGATGTTCAAACAATAATCTTTAGTTTACTAATGTCTAATTTTTGAGCATCTTCTACATTTTAAATACTTCACTTTGATGTAGGATAGATTTTTTAAATAGAGATTCACAGAAGCTAAACTAATTTTTAATAAATCTTAAAAATGTACTAATATATCTAATATTAATATATCTCAACATTTTGCAATTTTATAAATCATTAGTGATAATGGTAAAACTATTTAATGACAAACAAAAAACTCAACTGAGAGCATTATTTTTGATCACTACATAATTTACTGTACGTAAATAAACGCTTACCTTGGTTTTTACCAAGTGGGAGACCAGTCCTTTAAGAATCCATGGAATCATGACAGCAGCTATTACTGTTTTGTTTGCAAGAAAGCAGGCTTTAGTCAGCCCTAAATTTTGAAAACATCCTTTAGAGAACATTAATATCTTTATAGACATTTCTAATAAATATATATAACACATAAATATACTTTTTTTTTAGGTAGCAAGTGAGCCAACAGCAGGTGGGGATTGTAATGTCTTTTTTTTGTTACAGCAGAGCTTACAAAAGACCCTATAAAGTGCAGAAACTGTTCTTTCAACAGCAACAGCAAATGGGCCCAAACAACTTAAAATAGATTTATGCCAATAACAGGCATATTATATAGGCCTATAGGATTTTGCGTTGTTTTATGTTTACGATGATAGCAGACCTACATGCCGTCTTAAGTTGTGTCACTTTCAAATTTCTCCAGTTGACGATTTTGCTGACCAAGAAATTGGTCTTCAAAACTGTCTCCTGGTCAAAACGGGACACATAACAGGTATGGTAATGGAATGTAATATGTTGATAATCCAATTAGCAACTATTCCTACAGCAAACACATTAACCGTTAACATCTGTCGTCTAATGTTTGCACAAATTAAAATATAATTTCACATTATGAATTAAAATGCATTGTATATTTTTGTTCTGTTCATTGCAGCTTTCCATTTTCAGAGTGGAATTGACCCTGATTATAAAAACAAAAATTACATGCATAAAAATCACCGTCCTTTATTTCATATAGCCAATAACATCCAAGACCAACATTCTTAACGTTCATTTATTTGTACATCTATCTCGTGAGCTTAGAGTCGGGCCAGCATCGGAATTCTCAAACCAGTATAGCTGTCAGCCAAAATACCGTCATACAGGTAATGGTCTTTTTTATTTTTTTAAAATGTTAATGCTAACCTAGATGCCAAACTAGATGCATTAATTGCATGGCATCGGTCTACTAGCTAAAAACTGGAATACCGAAGTAGAGTAGGCTTTTCATTCCCATTATATTTTTTACAGACAGGAATCTACAATAAATACATGTCAAAATTACAGCAAGTTCACTAAGATGCAAGAACCTGCATCTAAAAAAAAACTAAATCGCCCTGCCAGTCATTAGTTACATTAGATTACACCCATTAAAATGTTTAAATACACAATAACACACTGGTTGGCTAAACAGCGGAGGCAAATGGTCATGAACTTTTATCTTGCAGTTTAATAAAAAAACAATATGCTTAATGACAGAAATAAGCAATGATAACGTTTTTGTTTCACACATAAGTCAATTCAATTTACATACAGAAACACAAACGCCTGGGACTGCCGTTAAACTTCCGAAGTGCAGTCCCATAAAGAATAACAGCTGGCGCGCGAATTCAATTAGCAAGGGAGTGCTCAAAAAAAAAAAAAATTATGTCACATTATCGATGGAACCCACAACGTTAAGATTCACAGATGATTGCTTGAATAATCATTTTAAATAAAATTATCCAGACCACAATCAGCTTAAAAGGTAAAATATGTGCCTTCTCTAATAAAACCAAACATTCACATATTGTTACGGAAATCTTTCTCTAGTTGATAGACCACAAAACTATAAACTACTGAGAATGTTTTCTCCCCTTAAAATTTCTGTCATGTTTATAACAGGAATATCACTATTTTCAGCACTTCACAATATATTGAAAATATTTTATGCCAAGACTTCCACCAAGGGATGCTATGTTGCAATGCATGTTGCAAAGTTTCATTGACTAATTGATAAGTGCTACGGTTATAGCGGCTAAATTGTAACATTTTACGGCCACGGGCCATGCTAATTGTTGGTCTGCTGTTTAGTTCAGCTCAATCTGAATCTCTCATTATGACCACTAGGCAAAATAGTTTTGACAAATCTAAAAAAAAAAAAAAATTGTATGTTTTTACACTTCAAACAACCACAGCAAAAGACATTAAATGCACGATTTAATGCTTGTTTTTAATTCTCCACAAGGGGATTAGTAAGGGAATTTCATCTGATAACATTTGATTTCGAATGCGCGTCTGGGTTTAAATGCAAGCACTGTGGGTCTAAAGACGAGCAGCTACAGTCACACGTGCTACTTTAACACTAAATAACATTAGCTACTGCCTTTTGCATGGCCCTAAATTGCAATCAACAGAGATCACTGATCCGTTTATTTATAGATAAAGATTGTCTTTAATTTTACTTAAATTGTTCAGTTGACAACATATTACTTGTCTCAGACAGCAGTTAATATTGAGTTCTGATTTTTACCAACACTTAAATGGCCACAACAATTTGTCCTTCTGGACACAACTTAAGTAATGACCACATTTAGTTTTAGTTAGTGTGGAATTTACTTACTAAACCAGCATGACCTTCCGGTCATTACGAATTATATTGAGTTAAATTTAGTATTTAAATAAAGTTAAATTGAAATATTTCTTCAGAGACATTTACAAATGTTCTTCTTCTGATAGCATTTGTTGTCACATATGATGTTCTCAAAAACAATGTATAAAGTCACAAACACAAATCTGAAAGAGAAGTTTACCAAGTAGAAATTTACACCAAGGCAATGATGAAGAAAATTTTCTCCAGTCACAAAGATAAAAGAAATGGGTGCTAACCTGTATGCATCGTCGCCTGTAAAATCTCATATCATCCTGGGAGGAGAGTCCAGCAGCAAACCACAACCCACTACAAAAGGACAAAATCATACAAATAAAAATCAAATAGTTTAGTAAAAAAAACAAAAACAAACAAAAAAAAGATTGTCAGCATATATTCTTTCGACTTTCCTGTTCACTTCATTTTCATTTGATCGTACGTTTTGTAAAAAGAAGCAATGTATTCATCTTAGTACTAACATTATTAAAATTTAAATAATTGTTTTAAATTTTTAAAAGCCGCTTGGAGATAAGGGTACATGTTTTTGCCAATTATATAAACTAAAAGGTTGCTAGCAACTTCAATAAAGAATTTAAAACTGCCAATATAATTATATATAACAGTCTGAATATATACACATCAAGGGACAATTTGTCACAGTGGTCCTGGGTATGGGGGGGAGGCTTAATTTTAAATGACTTTTTCTTTGCAATGGAGTTTACTATAAGGAGTATATTTCAGATGTACAACAATTTATAAAACTCAATTTTCACAACTGCATTTTACCACCGTTACACGAGAAGATTGGTGTTATCAAAATATTGCAGTTTAAGATATCCACATTTCATGACTTTTGTGAATGGCCCGAAGTGAGCAGGCCTTACGCGTGTGTCATCAAGCCTATATTTGCCACATAAGTCAGGCGTCCATTCTCTTTACTTGCGAGCCCCTGCGGCAACACGACTGCTAATTTCTAGGAAACCATTTTATGATAATAACCAAACGTTCCTTTTTAAAATACAAATGATGAACTATCACTACTTGTTGAGTATACCTAAACTGTCGTAAGGACAGTAGTATGGCTCTCTATGACAGAACAAAGCAGAATCTTAAGTCGCCAATCATCTTGAGACTGGGCAACCTCATGCTGCCCTGGTGGTTGATGTAAGACCACGATTGTGTTGTGGTCAGCTTTGATAGTTTTGGTAGTGTCATCATGATCAGCTGGAGCTTCCCTAGCTGGTCAGGGCCAACCCCCCAAACCGCTGAGGCCCATATTCAGGAATTCTCCAAGCAGGCCAGAAATGCACCGGCAGAGTAAGTCTTTTTAAAAAGTACTGCTTGTTTAGACACATCATGTCCTTGGAAGAGCCCAAAGAGAAAGAGGAGCGTCTCTGAGCAGAGGAAGGCGAGCTCCTTGTGTTCTCTTCTCTTTGCTACCTAGACTGAACGGTCCCTGAAGCGATCACACCTTCCCCCTTCCCTTGGGGGTTCACGCGCCTACCCGGACACTTCTTGAGAGTCTTTCGAGGATAGACTTGTGGTGAGAGTGGGAGCAGCCCCCTCCCCCCCGAGAGGCCCTACAAGAAGCGCGTTGATGAAGGAAGGTCAAAACATTTAGTGAAAATTTTGAACTGACAATATGTCGAGCCCCATCAACAAAGATTTGGCATTAACGTTGTCAAATCTCCACCAAAGGCAATGGCGAGACAACGTTTAGCACACTGAAGCTGCGTCAGCAAGTTAAAAACTGCACCAAAAAAGCCAAGACAGTATTGGCAACGTCAGAGCTATGTTGACCCAAGTCAAAGCAGCATTGATTCTGTCTGAGCTGTGTCAACAAAGTATTGAGAGTGCCGACGTATGTGCTTTGCATCATAAAAGGTTACACCGCATAGCACAGATCTAGGTTCACGAACCAAGAGCCATTGGGGAATTACCAGTGTTTCAGGTATAAAAGAGAACTACACCACAATACTACACAACTACACTGCTCGACAACATTAAGGGAACACTTAAATCAGGTCTCGATGAACGAAATATATTAAAGATCAAAATCTTTACTGTACATTGTGTAATTCATTAAGAAGAAAATGACGTAAAAATGGTCAATGGAAACCAAAAACATCAACCGACTGAGGGCTGGATTCAAACTCACACCGAAAATCAACGTAAACAAT
>JAOYSI010000003.1:535394-564629 GCA_025775065.1 Hiodon alosoides | reverse complement strand
CCTCACCCACACCCTTCATCCCAACCAACAAAAACCCCCCGGGGGGGGGGGGGGCCCAGACATGTGGCGGGCTACAAAGTCTGAGTCTGACGCCAGCGGTCAACATGAACCAAAAAGGATCGGGGAACGGACTTCACATTTGTGCCTTCCAGAAGGTGGGACATATAGATATAGATGCCATTAAAACCACTGGTAGCGACCCAAAAGGACCGACACCAACACTCCACTCACCATGATCTGTGACAGTTGCCAATAATTAGAGTGAGGTTAGTGGTAATTACCAGCAGTGAAACTTAAATTTCAGTGGCTTCACAAGGGTAATTTTTGCCTTCTTTTCAAACACGGAACATACAATTTTAAAATCAGGAGAGACGCTTAAAATATCACCCCTGGGGCTTCCTACATTTTGTTCAGTTACACGGTCATTCTGAGAACAAGGCACATCACCCCATCCTTTAGACAGGGTACAAACACTACAGCATCTAAACCAACCAGCTCCAGGTTTTTGGTTGACTGTTGTATTCAACACACAACCAGGTCAATATTCTTGGTTCAAGAGCCATAAGGAACCAAGACCAGGTCTCAGATCAACTCCCCCCCCCCCAACAAACTCAAACAAAGGCCTTTTAACACTTGAGCATGGCAATTTTCTGGTGACCATAATTGCTTAATGACAACACATTACTGAATGCAATTTAATGGTGGATGCACACATACACTTCAACAAAATTTACAGCCCTTCTTGAAGTTCCCAATTTCTAAGTCTGCCAACAACCCCCTCCCCACAACCATTGCATAGGCTTACTTTATTTTTGAAATAAGACTACCAATTAGCGTATCAAAGATTGACTTTTTTCATTGTACGTCACAGCCCATCCCGTCCCGGCAAGTCAGACCAGAGAGGAGTGAAGCCAAGTAGAACAAGGGTGTGGAACACATCCCGCCCCCCTGGGGTGGAAAGTCAAAGCCATTCCTGTCCTGCACATTGCTCTTGGCGCCCGTTTCCCACCCCAAACACACACTGGAACCGGCAGCATAGATAAAGAATGCAGAGTCATGTCTCAGACCCCCCTCCGGATGACTGCAGTCATAACAGTCTCGAGTGCAATCAACGCGCGCGCGCACACGCACACGCACACGCACACGCACACGCACACGCACACGCACACGCACACGCACACACCTTTTGCTTCTCCCGACAGGCCGCCTGGCCCAACTGAAACCCCACGAAGATAAGTCTCGCAGCTGCAGGGTTCTAAATTTAGGGATCTCTCTGAACCAGCGCAGCGCTTCAGCGTCACTGAACGAAGATGCTAAACTCATCGTCTCGTTTAAAACGGTTAAACGCCGCCAAGGCTGACACAGGACCGACCGCTCAGCCCCTCTTCGCCTGAGGAATGGTGTGGGCCGTCACTTAGACACAAAGCTATTGTGCACTATACTTCTGTATTCAGTTCATATTATATACGACGTCCCAGGGAAAGTTAAACCATTAAATACTTCAACACGCGTTCCTTTAAAGCATGTTCCTTATCCTGTACACACAGTCCTTTAATGCGTGTTCCTTTTCCTGTACACACAGCCCTTTAATGCGTGTTCCTTTTCCTGTACACACAGCCCTTTAATGCGTGTTCCTTATCCTGTACACACAGTCCTTTAATGCGTGTTCCTTTTCCTGTACACACAGCCCTTTAATGCGTGTTCCTTTTCCTGTACACACAGCCCTTTAATGCGTGTTCCTTTTCCTGTACACACAGCCCTTTGATGCATTGTGAGTCACACTTATTCTCCCTAATGCTTATACTTTACAGGATACAGCACTAGTATTGACTGGAACCAACGGTCTCAATTCCATTGAAAGTTGTGTTACACGTTTTGTATGCTTGACACTACACATTAAATATCCACATATGAAGTATCCATTCTTAACATAATCTTGAGATCTCCAGCAATTCACAGGCTGAATTAAGACTTTATGGTGCAAGTGCAAGTTCCCATATCTGGACGCTGAAATTTCCCGTCATCACCCCATACGAAGGCCACAGGCAAAGAAACCCCAAAGAAAGGGCATGATCCTGCTCCGTTAGCAGAAGTCCGTCATGACACTGGGCGGGTTCCCGTCCTGATCGGAGGAACACTTCTACAGCAGTGGAGAAAGCCCAGCACATATTCTCCGGGCTGAGCCACGGCATCGACAACTCCATGCGTTTTGCTTTTGTGTTCAAAACTTCTGCTACATTAGACCCGAGACCGGTTTGACAGGCCTCGTCATCGGAGAACGTCGAAAAATGTTATGTAGGCGCCATCTACTGCACATACTAGGTATAGCAAGCAAAGTACATTTTAAATAGACACGGGAAACTAAGGTTGAAAGGATGAGGTCGACCTCATTTCATTAAAACAACGCAGAACTAAGCCCAGTGAGCTGGAGTTCGCAGGCTTGAATCCAGCTCATTAGCTGGCATAGCGCTGGAGTGGGTTTAATTGGAACGTCGCATACTAGCCTCTCCTACCAATTTCCTGGACACCTGCAACACAGTTGAGGGACGTGCCTCTTCTCTGATCGGCGTGCGGGACAAACCTCTCGCACGGGCCATTTAGCCAGTAGGGCTTGCTTTGAGTCTAGGCATTTTAAACTCCAATTTAACATATTCTCAAATTTGAGTACATGGCATCTCATGACAAAAAAGGCAAGCATGATCTAAAAAGTTATTTTTCTTTAAATCAGATGTTACTGTAAATTAGTTTTTATTATTTCGATTTGCCATAAATATCCAAAGCACAAGTTACATTACACAGTGGCCACAAGAGGGCACTATGCTCCTTTTCAATCTCACTTCTATGACAGACAGGAACGCTTCTCATACAAGTGTTTGAATCCAGACATTGACCTTATTTCACTTAAAGCCAGCTGTAACTGCACTGCACTGCTAAATGGCAGGTAGCAGGTTCAGCGCCGATAACGTTCCTAGCACGCTAAAGACCAATTAGCCGTTCGGTACGGTTCGTCTCCAGTTTGTGAGCAAGGGACTGCCCTCCCCACCATTGGTCTAAATCAGTGGAACTCAATTCCAGGTTTGAGCCACCTCTACTCTTAATTGTTTAATCAAAATGAGATGTTAATTGGATTATAAACGAGCTCCGGTATTCCCAGGTATACGCTAGACGCCACCGAGAGGTAGTTTAAACACTGCGGCTCTCGGGGACCAGGGTTGATTACCACTACTCTAAATGCATCGATCAACCACAGTGTGGTTATCGACCAGAGGACGGAACTCCTCACCTCGCGTGACCGTTTCTGCTTAGCACAGCCGCATGCCCTTGGCTCAAAATTCCTCAAAAGCCATATACCTGCCATGAACACAGAACCCAGCGACAGCCTACATTCGCATAGATGGGACCACTTTAACCCTGAAAACAAAGCCACAGGTCCGGAAGACGCACCACGTGTGGCGCATGGTTAGCGCCCAGAGACGAGATACAAACAGAAGAACAAAAGGGAGACTCTTACCAGATAGAGCAGGAAGGTGTGCAGGCCCGTCCCGAGACCAACCGACGACAGGATGCCCAGACCGACCCAGTAGGCGCACCAGAGGAACTTCTTCTCCAAATACTGCACATACTACAGGCCAGAACAGACAAGGCAAAGTGTCACTTGTGAGGTCGTGCAAAGATTGCAGACATCTTTGTATAAAACCACAACCTGCCCTTTCCTGAAACATGCATGATGGACCTCTGCTGCCCACACAGTCTAGAGATTTGGTGACCCTCCACAAACCCCTCTCCAGACAGATGGCCTACTGTAATCAGCGGATTTCATTAAGAGATCATTTGAACCAGCAGGGCTTCCCTCAGTTCTTCACAAACCAGTGAGTCCTGCTGGCTTCACAGCGGGCCTTTATGAAAAATAAACTCAAATAAAAAGAGCAATGGTCAGGAAGGCTGGGCGTCTACAACGAACACTTTTACCCATTAAAAATAAAGGGGGGGGGGGTTCTAAAGCTAATTGTCACAAAAACATGAAGAGGTTTACCCCCAAATACGTGACACAACCGCAAAGCATATCTCAGCTTGTGCTTACCCTTTGATGTGCTCCTTCGGTAGAGTAGGCAACAGAGACGAGACAGAACAGCACCAACATGGCGAACACAGTTCCCACGCGCTGCCATAACCTAAGACATGGGGAAACAAATGAAAATCACACGCAGGCCACCTAAGGCAGGAGAAGCTTGAGTTCACGTGAAAAGCCTTTGATCCCAGATAATGGGTTTTTGTGCTTTTCACCAATTAAGAAGCCCATTAGGATCAGAGGGTCAATCACATGATTGCAGGGTCTTGAGGTTCAACAGGGGACATTTAAATATTGAAAAAGAAATTCCCTTTGGCGATTATCTGTGGCTTGGGCCTCCGTAGAGACCTCGGGGGTGGCAATACTGAACAACAGCATGAGGCAACCGTTGTGTCACCCGTTGACACGGCAACCATTCTTTTCATTGATAAGGAGGAACTGCCAGCTTTACCACTGCGTTACTGCCAGTGGGGGCATCCTCCGGGAAGAGGATCGGGATCCCTTTCACCGAGCTAACAGGGTGGTTTATCTGCGAGCTGGATCGCGGCGCGCGGGCAAACAGCTGCGGCGGGGCGGCGCAAGGACTCTGGACCCCAGCTCCACGTCGGCTGATCAGTCATTGACCAAGCAGCTTTCCTCAGCAGCGACGGTCGGGGGAGGAAAGCGGCTCTTTTAAACCCAACAGACCACGAGGCAAGACGGTCACGCTATCAGCGAGGTCGTTTAATCAGTAAGGAAAGTCCTGGGTCTGTTTTTCTACATAACAAAGCCACCCCAGGGTCAGTTCAACTTGGGGGGGGGACTTGGAACAAAAAGTGACTTACACCCCTCCCCCCGGTGTTGGGAATCACCATTACTAGAGCATAAATCCTTCCACTAAGACATGATTAACAAGGCACAAGTACATTTTATTGGCTCACTTGAAGACCTGTTGAAATTACACACCTCTTCTAAAGAGGAAGAGTCCAGCAAAAACGATTAAAGATTTAGGGGTGGGCTCCACACGACTTACTTCCAAGTCCACTCTTTCAGCGTGATCAGCGTTTCCAGGAGAAAATACTGCAGAGTGAGGACTGGCTGCTTCCATAGCACCAGGCTGAGGCGCTCATCACGGTCCTTCTGCTTCCTCTCAGCCAGCGACATGGGCTCTGAAAGAGAGGGGGGACACATAAGTGAGGGCAGATGACCCACGGGGGTGGGGGGGGGCAGCCTCTTTCCTCTGGGGACTGGTTAGACAGTGCTCCTGGCCTTTAGAGGCTAGCTACCCAGTTGACACAAGGAGCCAACGGGCACAGGTTGTGCTAACCCTGATGGAGTTGTGAATAACAGCAGTGTAGCTCAGTGGGCGTCCAATCCTGGTCCTCGAGTGCATCGTTACTCACAGGCTTCGGTTCGACCTCCACTCACAACCGCTTGACTGGGGTCACTACGAGTCGGAACCAAGACCAGGGACGACCCCGGTCCCCAGTGCTGACAGCTGGAGTGTCACTTCACTGGTTTACCCCACTGGCAGGGCTGCTTTTTATAGCTCTGTTCCATTTAAACTATCCATTGGCTTTTGAGCCTGTAACACATACGATACCTGAAACCTACTGAAACTCGCCATTGGCTTTCGAACCTGTGACGCAGACTATTCCTAAACCCTCTCGCTCAGAAAAGTCTTGACAATAAGACTAAGTAATACAGATCTACCAAACCCAACCCCTGTATGTGAACATTTTAAAAAATCATTATTTTCTAGAAAAACCAAATGCATGTGAAAATGTATTGAAATTCGTAACATGAAATAGTATGATTTGCCATGGCTTCAATGAGATCACACTAGCACCTTAGGCCCATTCATCAGTAATTACTCATTACGCAATGTTTTATGTTAAACAATTTAAATTAGTGGTTAGCTCAATAAATATAACTAATATAGGAGTTGAATAAATAATTTCATGGCAAACTGTCGTGACCGCATTGAACTCCCCCCCGTCAGAGGGACATGAGATGGGAGGTTTTTGAGAGGACAAGCCTCTGTCCACCGTCAGAGGGACATGAGATTTGAGGTTTTCTGTCCCCCATTACAGGGACATGAGATGTGAGGTTTTTGAGAGGACAAGCCTCTGTCCACCGTCAGAGGGACATGAGATTTGAGGTTTTCTGTCCCCCATTACAGGGACATGAGATGTGAGGTTTTTGAGAGGACAAGCCTCTGTCCACCGTCAGAGGGACATGAGATGGGAGGTTTTTGAGAGGACAAGCCTCTGTCCACCGTCAGAGGGACATGAGATTTGAGGTTTTCTGTCCCCCATTACAGGGACATGAGATGTGAGGTTTTTGAGAGGACAAACCTCTGTCCACCGTCAGAGGGACATGAGATGAGACGTGGCGTTTTGAATGCGGACCCGCCACGCCTTTACCCACCGGTGAACTTCCCGTTCTGCTGCTCCTTGGACACGGCGCGCCTCTGTGGTGGGTCGCAGTCTGCTCCATGTTCGGCCATCTCATAGAGAAGTGTGAGAACCCAAAGATCTGGGAAGAAAGGAGCAGTCAGGACACCGCAGGGAACCGATCGGCCCGGGCTGTGCGCAACGCAACGCAATTACAAGACGCCTTCTTGTCAAGACTCTGCAGATGGTGACCAGACAATGGCTTACTAGTTCCTGTGCAATACAGTTAAGTAAACAAAAATGCTTCAAAACAGTCAGTCAACTCAAAACCCTGCATGAACCCGATGACTCCCACACAGCAAACTGTGGTGTCAAGTATGCAAGGAACATGCAAGGACCCAAGAGAAAACACTCTGAGAGATTTGATGGGAGATCAGCAGAAACGCCAATCTTTTAAAAGGCTAAATGACAGAACCATAAAATGGGGGTGACATCATTTATAGTTGCCTTTACAATAAGTGACGAAAACAACCCTGGTGGGAATTTGAGAAACCAGTACCTTATACCAACTGTAATCCCTCTATCGAAAGCAACGGACTATCACATTCCCTCCCGTGTGCAATTCTCAGCCGCTGATACACTTTGAAAGTGTCAGGAGAGCTCAGATTGGCTTACACACAGCCACGGCGATCCAGACATGCCTAACCCCCACTCATCCACCGACGGCACAGTCAGACGGTCTCAGCCCAGCAGTAGACAAAATAGAGCACGGTGCAGCACAACAAGCATTTTAAAACCTGAATTTGACTCACGAGGACCATACCACTATAGCAAGCTGCAGCCAGGCGTAAGGCAGATATGCCAACTAAAACACTTTTGTGCAACTTCAAGACATAGTGCAGTGGTATGTGTAGGCCAGGAGCGTCAAAATCCAGTCCTCAAGGGCCACAGGGTCTAGTTTACACCTGAAATCACCAGGCAAAAACCATTTACAATACAAGTAATTCTCCCTAATCAAAACAAGTGGCGAGTTAAAATAAGATCGCCATACCCCGTGGCTGCGTTTGACATCCCTAGTGTAAGACAACGCTCTCCCGGGTAATGCATTCCCGCAGCTGTTGCATCCTGCATGAACCGAATTGCAGCTTTAACCACAGGAGAGTTTCCCCAAACGGGGCTCATGTGTGCCGTCACGCGTTTTTCAGCAAAGCAGCGTTAATTCTGGAGTAGAAAATTTGGCGTAGCAGCGAAACAATAAATGCATCTACATTTTTAATAGATACACTGAAACGGTTTTGCTTTACATTTGTTAAAAGCCTAACGTGTATACAATTTCAATCGCCACCTTAAACGGTTTTTTTTTTTTGTCGTCATTTTTATTTTGAAAGTTAACGGTTACTGAAATAGAAAGGGAAAATGTACATTAGACTTTGCAATCAGTGGCTAACCGCCGGTTATCATGAAATAGTTCACGGAACAATAACTCATTCAGTGAACACTTTCTTTTTTATTTTAAAAACACTAAGCATTCATTAGAAAGTCAATGACAGCTAGCGAAATAGCATTTGCATCCAAAATGACCCCTCATTATTCCCCGCTTATGTGCCATTGTCTCTTCGCACGATTTAATTAGTTTTTTTTTTTAAAGCAACACGACCCGATAAAATAACGGAAAATAAAGTCGTAGTCAATTTTACTACCATGTAGCATAAAAACAGGATGACACATTGAGTCCCTAACCACACACAAATTGGATATTAGGGTAGTTAGTTTACCTTGATCACGTCCCTTGGTTGAAAGACTGACTGACAATGAGAACACTGGAAACTTAAAAAGGTTGCAGCTTCTAGATATTCTTTAAAAGGACCTTAAAGGCTGATTCAATGCCAACATGTTCCACGTGTGTCAACTGGAGTACAGTACCGATGCTCTTCCCCACCAACTCAAATGTACTGTCACTGTATTACAATGTTTTCATGAAAAACAGTTAAATGCTGTATGATATTGACGTCACCAGCGCATTTAAATGAAGCACAAAAGCACCACAGGTCACAAGTAGTAGTAACTTGTGTATAAAACGCAGTTTTATAGTAGTAATTAAACCAAATGCTTTACATAGCCATTGGGGCCAAATATAGGGAGAGTCTATGCTTCCGAACATAACCACGCCGCCTTCGACCAACGCGCAATCCAAGCAGGAAAAGGGCAGTAAACAGCAACTCAAAACAAAACCACTGCAACCAAGGCATACGGTTCAGACTTTTTAAAAACCAAACTTTCCCCCAATGTGGGAAACGCCCCTTGAGGGAGTCAGTGCACTTTATTACTCATTTTAACAATCCACCTCCGACAGGAACGCAATACATAAGAATAATCTACGAAGCAGTTAACATTTGGTGATTAGCCGTATCCCCATTCAGAAGTATGTAAAAAATTCCCCGCAAGCTTACGAGTCAGAATTAATAGATCGAAAGAACACAACACTAAACAAATAGCAAATGCGTGCTTAAGATCAGTCAACGCAAACCAACGCAAACGCCCAAAATAGCGAGAATTTTGCCAGGCAAATTCACGACCGCTGGAAGTTTAAAGCGCGTATCTTCTCTTGTTAGTACAATAAATAAATACGCAGGGTTGAACACACGCTTACTTTAACTCGGCTGTCCATGGTGCGCAGCACAGTTTGAGGCGGTCACTCGGTTCGCGTTCCACGACCAAAAAGGCTGGCTGAAAAATCCGTTTCGCTTTTAGAAAACAATTTCCCCCCCAGAACAAGTTGCACAACACAGGGTAGTCCAGCAGAATGTATGAAGCCTGCCAAAAAAATATATTGCGCAATAACGCACTCACACAAAATGCCCTAAAATTGCGATTCTGAGGCCTCTCGTTCTGCAGCATGTGACCACGAAATAAAACAAGCACTTAGTCGACTGACAACATTAACCTTCACTACAGGAACTAAAAACAAAAAATCTAATCTGGTTAAAACGACATTATACCAAGAAATTAATACATTTTTTAAAAACAAACTAAAAACAAAACTACGTCCAAGGAATATGAAAACCCTGAAAGCACAAATTCAATCTCACCTCCCAGTGCAGGCTGTATACAGCTGCTATCCAATTCAGACAGGGTAATAAGACGCTGTATGACCTTAGGCAGCTGCAGGGAGCAAAAAACCTAGCTCTCAAGCAGAGCTATAGAAGCCAGTTCTGACAGCCAAGCCCGACTGGTTAAGTGCAGGTAGCGTCTATGTAGGGCAACTAAATGTCATTATTTTACTACAGTGGGGTGGGGTCCAACCTTTATCATGTATTTCTGGTAGGCATTCAACCACAAGAGAAAACCACCCAATTAAAAAAAAACTAAAAATAAAACAATCAAGGTCATTTCTCAAAAAAAAAAAAAAAAACCCAATAGATTTCCATCTATAAATCTACAGGCGGGACTGGATAAAACCCACCAACGGAACTGCATTATACGCAAATTGATTTAAAGCCAGCTGTCCAATTTAAAGTTGAGAACAAGGTCCCAGAAGCAATGAATTACTTTGCAATGGGTCATGCCTCAGTGGATATTCTCAATTTTCACTCTTCCTTTCATTAACGAAACCCACTTCAACCGACTTTCATAGTAGGACACTTCCTAACCGAGACAGACAGACACACACACACACTCAAGGCAAGGCAAGGCTGCTCAAAGCAACAATGGCTGTGACCCTCAATATTTGAGCCAGCAAATTCCTTGTGATAAACCAAAACATGTTAACCCTCAAGCTTTCTATTGCACCAACAAAAAGATTACAAGACCACACCTTCTTTAGGCTGAAACGTCAATATTATGCAAACAGAAAAACAAGAAAAAGAAAGAAAGCAAAGTACAAATTGAGGGGATAACATAGGCCATCAGCAAACAGTTTGTATCATTATTAAAAAGGTCCATAAAAGGAATGAAACCTTAAAATTAAGTCTCCGTATAGTAATTCCATAAAATTGAAGCACCCCTATACAAATTGAGGTTCTACCACTGACCCCAAGCACGTGCAAAGAGACATCCCATGAACTCACGTTTCTTTTTATTGGTCCAGATAGGGTTCGTCATGCCCATGAGAATATAGCTATTGAGCAAACTGTACTTCAGACACTTTATACCTTCTACACCTTGTAGATTAGCATGATCAATAGGCTGAGCTGGAGGCAAGGCAAAGGTCAATCTGTGAACCAATACAACCAGTATCACTCAAGGGTACTGGTAAAACTCAGTCCAAACTTACAGACTTAAGTATGGGACACAATAACCGCTTAAGAAAAAAAAAAATCTTACTCATCAAAATTGTGGGGAAGCAGCAGACTGGTTTTGATTGGGCTGCAATTTTACCATTCTCAGTCAACATCCAAGGTAGTGTTTAAACCGGAAAGCAATAGTATAGTCCTAGAGACTATGATATTACTGGTATGCATACAAAAATCTGTAAAATAAATTGATATCCTTTCAATTCCAAAAAAATAACATTGCGCCACTCGTCAGGAATCAATGCTGGCTAAAACAGCAGGGTATTTTAGGTGACGCTAACAAGCCATCTACCTTCAGGGAAAGTACTAGGTTGGAATCAAGACACTGTCAACATCAGACCACTCTGAATCATTAAACCATTTGTGAGATCCAACTCGAAACTACGGGCTAATTTAATACTGCCAAGCACCTAGCTATGTGAAAACCTGGATTTTAATACGTAATTAAACACAATACAGCATGAACAGCAACACCTTGCTATTATCCAGTCGACTTAATCTTAATTATAATTTACAATTGATACATCACCCAAGTGAACTGCCTTACCGTTTCCTTCCACTCAACCACACTGTCACCGTATCCCCCACTGTACAGGAAATAGATGCGGCGTATCAACCTCGCAAGATTTTATACTTCCGCTTACCAAGACACTTTTCATTGGTTTAAGTTTATCGTACGCTTTAGGCCACCTCCACATCAAAGAAACTACTTCAAAATTCGTATTATATATAGCCTACAATAATTATATATCTGCCTATTTAGTCAACATATGTCAATAGCTTGATATAATTTAAAAAGATAAAGATATATTGTGTGCGCTCCTAAGCAACGTCATGTGCACGCGACGGAGGATGTTAATTTTGTAAGAAACAGTAGGAAGTCGCATGGTAGGTAAGTAGTGATTTGTGCAGGTAAATGCTTCTTTCTGGTTTAGGGGGTTATATACAAGCTTTGGCGTGTTCTTGAGTTAATTTGTTTCTGTTACTTTTGTAAATTTGCATTTATTGCTAATACGCGAAATAAACCGAGAGCGGTTTGAATTCGTTAATGTCTAAACCGCTGTATTGAACCTCCCAAGGAGTAAGGTATCTGGCCTGATCTGGTCCATTGTTTGAATTTCGAAATTTTGGTTATTTCAGTCACTAATATCGCTTTTGGAATTTGTAATGTATCTACCTTGCAAACTATCTCCATAAGGAGAAATTTGAATTCCTTCAGCGGTTATTGATTATGTTCTTGTTGATTTCAGTTGATTATCAAATTATAGTTGATGCTACAAAATTAATTTAACCCTTACAACAAAAACAAATCGCCTGAAATGTTATGTCTTTACAGATTCCAACGTTTGACCAGACTCGAAATGGATTCGTTTAACGACTCGATAACCTTGGGTGTTTTGGCGGGGGTGGGCTGTGGACTGTGTCTGGGGTGGTTCCTTCGTGGTCGATTTGGCAGGTCCTCCAAAAGTCTAATTTCTCTTGGAAACGGAACAGGAAGCGAGACCAGCGTAATGGGGGAGAGCGGGGAGTTCAAGATGATTTTGGTGGTGCGGAACGACTTGAAGATGGGGAAAGGAAAAGTGGCGGCCCAGTGCTCACATGCTGCCGTCTCTGCCTACAAGCAGGTTCAGCGGAGGAACCCCGAGCTCCTGAAGCAGTGGGAATACTGTGGCCAGCCTAAAGTGGTGGTTAAGGCCCCAGACGAAGAAAGCTTGATTGAACTGTTGACTCATGCCAAGGAAGTAGGCCTGCCAGTCAGTTTGATTCAAGATGCGGGTAGAACCCAGATTGCCCCTGGCTCACGCACAGTTCTAGGCATAGGACCAGGTCCTGCGGATTTAGTTGATAAAGTCACTGGACACTTAAAACTCTATTGATGTAATATAATTTAAGGGCACCGTTGATTTTGCTTAATCAATGTTAACAGATATTACAGTAAACTTTTTATATGAACTGTAGGCCTTATGTTACCCAGAAACACAACCATGTTTAAGCAAGAAATGTACTTGTCCAAATGAAATCAAAATGATCAACCTGGAATCGTTCTTGTTTCTTCATAAACCCTGAAAGTGTTTTATATTGGCTGTAAAATACAGTAAGTTGCCAAAAATTAGGTGTAATGTTTTGTTTTAAATCAATCGCATCCAAATGTGAGTCTTGTACTTTCTTGATTTAAGAAAAAAAAAATTTTTCAAACTTTGTCCAAGTGTAAATCGAGTTTTTAAAAATAACTCAATTTTCATTTGTAAACCACGCCCATTGCAGTCAGATGGTAATGGCAAGACATACCAAGGGATCACTCTAAACATGAGTATTAGCTGTATTCTTCCCTGTTGAACTTCATAAACCAGTTCATAAATCCACACGTTATCAAAAATTTGATTTTGTTTACAGCGCCGCCAAGTGGTTGCTCTTTAACCACACCAATGGAAAGTCTTGGGAATTGTAGTTTTTAGAGCTGCAACAGAAAGCAGTACAAGTACCTTTTACTTTAAATGTTACAACCAATTCTACAAGTATACTGATGGTCTCAGTCCAGGTATTTATAATTGTATCACCATATACAGCTATTAAGTTAATTGAAATGTCTGCACTTACAAAAATCATTTCTGAATTTTAAATGCAAGGGAAAAAAGCAGAGTTTCAGAATCTCACCTATAGTGCATGCTAGGCACATGGCACCTCAACAGGCATTACACAGGACTGTTCTTGACAAACAAGGAGCCTTTATTTTATGTGGAAAAGAAACTGCCATGTAATTGAAATTCAAAGTTTATGCATTAAATGCAGTCAAAATCTTGTTTCAAACCATTAAGCATTTAATAACGACACAATATTACCAGTCTGGTAATTTTATTCTCAATTTGATCAGAGGGGCAAATTGGGAAAAGAAATTGGCAGAACAGTAAGGTATCAGGTTTTAAATTCTCTCTTCTGTACACTCAAAAAACAGTGACCTAG
This sequence comes from Hiodon alosoides, assembly GCA_025775065.1. Lineage (NCBI taxonomy): Eukaryota > Metazoa > Chordata > Actinopteri > Hiodontiformes > Hiodontidae > Hiodon > Hiodon alosoides. The sequence continues at coordinate 550,932 of JAOYSI010000003.1, read as the reverse complement.
AACACCACGACAACCAGCGTACACGAACCTCAGCACAAGGGAGGGGTCAGTAAATACACGCAGGTCAGCACAATTGGGCTTATTTTCCCCTCCTCAAATGAAATGGTCCCGCACAAGAGCACTGTATACAGCACGACAAAATAGGTCACCTGGTACACACATGGAGTGAACAAAAGACACCTACAACTTCTACACAGTTAGTTGGAGAACCTGCATAGGCTTGGGGGGGGTTGGGAGGATTACAATTCACTTTTTAATTATATGTCTGTATGCATTTAATTTTTTTTTTTATACAGCTACACAACCGAGTGTAGGATATACTGGTATTTAGTGTTCATAATTGGTGGAAGCGGCAGTCTTATGTTCAAATATTAAGAACATAGTAGCTTTTTTGAATATACAATAATTAAATGCATTTTACAGACTGACAGAACAAGATGCTCACATCAAAATGGAGATTCTACATTAGTTTCTTCTCACTACAGAGTGCAAATCAGATGCTTCACAACAGACCTTGAATTAAGAAGAGGACTTTCTATTCCCATAAGCCCCCTTATGTACATAAACCATTCCCCTCTAAAAGAAAAAATAATTCATTCTTGTAAATATGGAATGTGGAAAAAAATTAAACCTTTTGATCCAATCTTTTTAACAATAGAAATAAAACATCCTTCATGACAATTTAAACGAAAATAACATTAAAAAAAGGAACTTCTTTGCTTTATCCCCTGTTGTGAGTTAGGTGATCATAATGAGCTGGTGGAGAACTGATGGGAGCGATGGATGGTGGCTGGACTGGGCGCTACGTTTACATCCCGTAGCCAAACCCCGGCTGGGGCTGCGGGGGCTGCCCGTAGCCGGCCGGCGCTGTGTAGCCATAGCCGTAGGCCTGCTGGGGGGGAACGGCCACGCTGGGTCCTGCAGTGAGCATCAGCTGGGGCGTGCCTGCCAAAGTACAACAAAAGTCAGAGTTACCATTCCATTATCTGCCACGTCTAGCATGTACTAGATCTCAAAGTCTAAGCATCTAGCATCACAGGGACACAATAGGAAGTTATGCAGGAAAATCAGCAACCAAGGGACCCAAGGGCCGACGCCTACCATAAACGATTGGCTGCGTCTCTGTGGCTTGTTCCTCCTCTTTTCTCAGTGACTCGGACGCATCAAGCTTGTCCACCTGGGGGAGGGACAAACACGAGTTGACGGATGTAGGGCAAATAATGAGAACTGCTGGAAAAGCCTTCAGAAGTGTTTTTTTTTTTTTTTTTTTACCCCACCCATTTTGTTCTCAACTAAAAGAAATGACGGATAGATGGGACCATTCCAGGCAGGACGGAATGCGTGAGGCCAAGGCAGGTGCAAGGTGCATTGTCTTTCAGAGGACTTAGGCTACTCCAAGCTCATGCAACGCCTCAGTGGCGGATTCAGGAGGCATTAAACCCCCAAAAAAGCTTAAATTGTTTCAAAAATGCCTTGGTGAGTCAACAGGATTTTTGCCCTTCCAAGTTCAGTTAAACCAGGGCTAAAATAGGAAAAGAAGAAAAAAAAAAAAAAAAAAAAAAAGGTTAATGCACAGACTAGTCCCACCATCCAGTCACTCTATTACTTCCGTTATTATCGTTTGGAACTGTATGCAGAGAACCAAACCCATTCATTAGGTGGGGATGCATTAAATCATTAAACTCAACTGCCTATAATCGATATGGAAGTGTGGCTTGTAAACTTACACCTCTACAGATATTCCTCACCCGACAAATTTAAAAAAGGCTCAAAACTAAGCTATTTTTGTAATCCGACGTATTCCATTTAATTTGAGAATTTAAAATAATTATACTTTGTGTATCCATTCAATCTTTAAAGCATAGGACAAGATAGCAGATTTGTAAAGAAGTTAGAAAAGGATCAACTGAAACATTGATAGTATAAGCAAGTAAGAAGAACTGCTAGCAAAGAAGCATACGCTTGCATAAGATTCTCAATGTTCATCTGTATTGAAGGCCAATACATCGAACATTAATTGTTCATGTCAAACTATTATATTGCAGTCAAACAGCACAGTATTACCTTTTGCTGTCTTACTGACATAATTCTTATTCTCTCTCAGGACCAATGCTGATAAATTGGGTTCAGTTCCCTACACACTTCTGTGTTAGACAAATTAGTAGGTTTGGTTAAAAAGGCTCTTTCCAATTATTTCCACAAGCTGCAGGGTCATTGAAAAGGGAAAAGACCATGCTAGTCACGTTACTTCACTGTTAAGTGTGTGCATGAAAAAGTACCAAAGCAAGAAGTGAGAGTGGATGGTTTGTACAGCCACACAAGGCTTCTGAGAAGCACGCGCAGCCAACAGCAATGTCCCCTTGCCTATCAACAGTGCCGCCAGCACTAACGCAGGGCACGCATGCGTGTTTAAAATGACAGAACGTTTTGCACATCTGCAGTGCCATTACTGGTTTTTAAAACACACACACACACACACACACACACACACTCTTTGCGCCTATTGGTTCACTGAAGGACCTCACTTTTCAGTTTGTGGTGAAAAAAATGTGCCCATTACACAGAGAAAGTAGGCACGGTAAATATTCCAAATTATAAATCCCCATGCATCATCAAAAAGGCTTTAGATTATAGCCCGAAATTCACACCGATTCAGGTTGAAGCGTAAAACAAAAATTCTGAAAAGAACGGTCACTTCATAAACCTCCCAGACCTACGGAACAATTCTCGCCTAACAGTTAAGTACTACAATTAAGGGCAGTCTACAACTGGTTTACAGTCCTTTGGAACGTGGCACCTATTTAATCCAGTATCAAGTAAACTCTACCAGACGATACTGGAACTGGAGAGAGGGCTGTCGTTCACTTAACACTTATCACTTAATGACACGGAGCCACTGAAAACAACTCTCCCAGGCTTCCCAGGGGTTTGGGTCAGGGCACAGAAGTGCAACGATGGTGAAACAGGACTGGTAACCAACAGCAGACTGTGTTCAGTGGGGATTATTCTTCTGGACACTAAGGGTTTATTAGTAGCTACTGGTCTACGGGAGCGAACTCGCTAAAGTTCCGCCTGCGCTAGGTCAGGTTGGGAGAACACTGGGGGAATCTAGTGAACGTGTCGTTTTAGAAGCAGCAGTGTAACATGGGAAGAAAACAACTCATGCAGCTTCCTCGGGTTTCAGGCCTCCAGACTAAAATAAAAAAGATGGAATATAAGAATCAGCTTTCACCTTTTCCTTAATTGCATCAACCTGAAAGGGAATTCAGAGGCGCAGCTTAGAAGGATTAAACTCCATTTTTACAGGCATTTAGAAAGCAGGTTTGAAACAGCATTCCGAGGCGAGATAAGGGGAGGCGTAAACGGCTTCCAGACAAAGATAAGAAAAGATAGAGGCAAAGACAGTTAAGGCAGCCGTACACAAACGCAGACTTTTTTTCCCCCCCCAGCACATCTGGCCTGCTTCGATCGCAAGTAAGCATCATTACGGTTTCTCGTATGGAGATAAAAAAAAGTGGATAACCTTCTGATTAGGTATAATATCCCACGTTACAAAGCACTATTTTATTTATTTATTTGTAAGTCAGCTAGCACATACTTAACATGCATAACAATGAAAGTATTCACAGGAACCTTTACTAGCAAAACTTTACTTTGGCTTAATCAAGTTTTATCCTGTTCAGGCTGGACTTTTTCCCTGTAACAAAAACAAAATGCTGTACTGCTGAGCTTGACATGCTGCATTATTTTTATTCAGTGTATTGCCCTAATAAATCCGTTTTAATAAATGTAATCTAATATCAGACAAGATACCCCGGTCTTCAAAATGGAATAACCTCAATATCATCAGTATAACAGATGGCATAAAGTAATTAAATATACCAGCAACGGGTTCTCTAATACCATCACCCCCTTATATAAATACTTCCCTCAGAGCACCACTGTCTTGCCTCACATCTGTATAGAAATGCAGCAATCACGAATAATACAAACATAGGAAACTTTTTTGGGGGTGGAAAGCAGTGAATGAGGACCAACAAAATGGTGAAAGCGTTAAGTCACCCACAAGGGTGAATGCTTCTGAATGACTGACGGGTCTAACGGTTCACTGTCTAGCAATGCACCACAAGGTAGTGAAGACTATTGGGGGGTCTGAAGTGTTTGAACAAATTCAGCCATCCAATTAAAAGTGACCGCGCTTTCCTGAAAGGCCGCCAAAGGGACCCTGGGAGGACATACCTTGGACAGGTACTCCCGCATGACCTGGATGAAGTAGGGCATGGAGAAATCCATGATGTTGTGCCTCCAGGCAGTCTCCAGGACCACGTCAGGCCGCAGCAGGTCGTAGCAGGTGAAGAGGCAGGCGGCGAAGCACTCCTTCTTCTCCTCCAGCAGGAACCACTGCAGCAGCTCCTCCGCCAGCTCTGTGTCCTTGGACTCTGAGGCGTACTGCATGGCGTCCTGACGGGCAAAAGCCAGAGTAAGGCACGCGTTGCTACGGACCGCCGACACATGGTGGAACTTATTCAAAAAACACCCGCCTTCTAGAAAATGTTTAATGTATTCCGAATGACATACTGCGTAGTTTGAGTTGGCCGAAGCAACTGAGAAATTGAACTTGAGGTGGACCTAAATATGCGTTTGGCCGAAGTTGAATAGAAAAACGATTAACAGGGCACAAGCGGCTTTACTGAAACGCTACAGTTGGAGCTGCGCTGTCGTTTTGAACAAAGAGCGTGCAACGCCCGAGAGCTTACTTTGTAGAGTTTGTCCTTTTTGCAGAGCTCCACGCTTTGTTTCCAGCGGTTGTTGCCTTTGAAGAGGTAGGCTGCGATTCTCCTGAACTCGATCAGCTCGTGCTTTTCCAGGCGCTGGGCCAGTGAGATGTTATCGAAGTTGTCATAGGCATCTATGGATGTCCGCAGAGCCTGAGAAGAGTGGAAGAGGAGAGGGACAGTGAGTCACAGCCATACTCTTTGATCGTCCGCAACGCCAGATCACACTACGCATCTTTTACTAACCTGATAGTCTTCCTCTGTGATGAAGAGATTGTTAAGTGCTTCGTTGACTGACTTGTTGTTGTGGTTTTGTACTGATCGAAGGTAAGGTTTGACCAGTGGGAGTTGTTTAACCTGGACGGGCAGAAAATGATCGATTAAAAAAAAAAAAAGTGATTTATGCAGTCCTTCAAAACTGTTAAAGCTGCCCTTAAAAAATGAATGCATAATCGATATAAGAATTATAAATGCTACTTAAATCAGAAATTTCATAATGGAAAAAAAAAAAAAAAAAATCAGTAGTCAGTAGGCCTTGGGACGGGTGGACACAGGGAGGGGAAGGTTACCTTGCTGAAGAAGTTGACAGCGCGGGAGTGGTCGAGCCGAGGGGACAGGACTATGAGCAGGTCATTCAGTAACAAAGGTTTGAACTCCAAATAAAACTGGATGGCTTTGTAATACAGCTCCACGTTGGCCACCTATGGATGGTACCAATGAAACATCAAACATTGATAAGAGGACAATGACATATCGATCTCAACCCTGTTCAATATATGTATGACAGCAACAAGAGGGACAGGTCTTGAAATCCACAACACCTTTGTGATGATATCCTTGAACTGTCCCTCCTTCCAAGCGTCTGTTGGATGGTTCATCATGGTGATGATGGCATTGTCGTACTCCTCATACTTGTCGTACAGGAACACCAGCTCTCCCCACAGATGGGCCTGCTCAGCAGCCCTCAAGACCTGAAACACACCCAACACATGCTTAACACAGTCCAACCAAAGACTTGCGCTTCTTCAACAGACAATATACCCTTTACAAAAAATAAATAGCAATAACAGTAAAAATTCTGAATCTCTCCAACCTTTGGAATATTGACGCGTGACCAGAAGAGCTCCAAGTGCTCCCTCATCTTCTGGGGTTTGAACTTGGAGTAAAGGATGGCCAGCTCTGTGAACATGCCCATGTGCGCCCGCTCCAGCCCCAGGGCAGCTTCCAGCATGGTGATCAGCTCCTCGAAGTAGCCACGGTCCTGAGAGAGAGATCGAGTTTTGAGTTTACTGTGACTTACAGAGAGGGGAACAACACTGAAATACCATAAATGGATAGGTGGTAGGTCTTCAGACTTGCCTGGTAGTAGTTTATCAGTTCCTCCAGTTCATCCGCATGGACCACGATGTGAAGTCCACACATCTGGGCTAAGCGGAACTCTTTCCCATCCACACATGCAAAGCAGACCTGGAAAGAGACAAAGAAGCAATAAACGGGACATTATCAATGTGTCACTCCATACCAATCACCTGCTTTATACTATGAATGGCACTTCTGTACAATGTTAGACAGACTGTGTTCGACTGTAGAACGTTACTAAAATAGGAAGGAGTCACGAGTGTCTCACCTCCTTCCATGTGCGAGTGCTGTTGGCTTTACGGGCTCCATCCACAGCAGCCTGGTACTCTCCCAGGTGGACAAGGGTGGAAGCCAGGCGTCCGAAGTTGGAGACATTGTTGTACAGCAGTTTTGCAGCATCGTACATTTTCTCATCATAGCACCGGTCACCAACCTTTGACATGAAAGGAACAAACTCAACCGCATATTCTAACCTTATAAGACATCAAGCCATTTCTCAGCCTCCGACATGCGCGTGGAGATGCTAGTTTGTGGCACGATATGAGCAACGTACTTGCTGGATGTGAGCGTTGTTGGGCCCATTGATAAACTCCTCCAGCTCGGCCAGGCGGTTGGTTTTGGCCAGAGCAAAGATCAGTTCCGTCTCCACGTAGGACTCGCGGGCCTTCTTACGAGCCATCTGGAGGAACTTCACCAGGTCTTCCCAGTTTCCTAGTGGGAAGACATTTGGTGAAGACAAAACACTCGACCATATAGAGGAAAAGCATCAGGCATTTGGAAAGAGACCGTCTTCAATGACCTCCGTTAGGTAGCAATGACTGGGCCCTGTCTCTTACCGCTCTGGTCGGCTGCCTGCACGACCTCCATGTACGCCGACGGGTCGTCAGCCTTGATGTAGGAGTCAATGGCCTCCTTCACTAGGCCCTTCTGCAGCTGTGCCTTCGCCAGCTGGCTCCACACAGCCGGTTCATTGCAGCGCTCTGCAAACTCATAAGCTCGATCCAGGTTCCCAATGTGCTCAATCAGAACCTAAAAAAGTTACCATGAATTTGAGGTCATGTTTTTTTTTTTTTTTTAAGGAGCAGGATGAGAACATGTAGGCTTTCTAGATGATTAAGTAAAAAGTAAGTAAAAAAAAAAAGTAAAAAGTAAAAAAAACTGATTGCCTTACCTGAACTGCAGAGGTGTTGACATCAAACTTCCTGAAAATCGCAAAGGCTTCCTCAAACAGTTCATTGCTGATAGCGATGTTTGCAATGTCTGGGGCATCGTAGTTGTCCAGGCGGTTGATGTACTCCATAACGCGAGTCCGGTCAGCTTTGATGGCCGTCAGGATCAGGAGATTCTGCAGATTTCTTAAAGCAAAAAGAATTTAGATTTCAGCATTACTATCCAAGCGATCAGGTCTAATATATAAACAAAACACCTGATGTGGAAAGCAAATTTCACCCTAGAGGGTTACAGTAATTAAGTAGTGCATACAGTAACTTCAAACTCCCTCTGTACCTGTGTTCGCTGAAGACAGAGTTGTCCAGAACAATCTTCTCCAAAAGTTCAATGAGTTCATTGGGAAGGTCAGCCGTCATGAAGGCCTTGACAGTGACAGAAACCTCCTCTGGGTCTTGTGTTTCTGACAGAGCAGTCTGTACAACCTGAAAAAAAATGTGAAATGAGTCAAGTTTACCGTTTTATCGTTGACTCGTGAATTACTTCGTGGATTGACAGGGAATCAGTTCGGACCTACCACATTTTATAAACTACGCTAGTTCAACCATCGTAATTGGAGCACAGTATAGAGGCGAATGCTATTTTGTAACTACAGATGCTGTATCAGTTATGTTGGCGCTGAATGCATTTTGCTTCGCCAAACACCTTCTACCAAACCAATGTAAATATTTGACAAAACTCTGCATGTTGGGATCCGCAGCTTACCAATAACTCCATATACACGGCCCTGAGAAAATAACAGACACAAACCTGGTCAATAAGAGGCCTTCTGAAGGGGTTGCTCTCCAGCAGGACACTTGCCCACAGCTCTGGGTCCCTGCGGCGTACCAGGTATCGAGACAGACTCTTGAAAAGGGAGTTCTCATTACAGACCTGAAATTAGAACACATGAGGTTACAAAAGTGTCTGGCTTTAAAGGCTCTTTAGACAGTATCCCTATCAGTCCTGGAAAACCAGGCACATTTTGCTCATTCCTACGGACACCTACGTGAATGAGCTCTTGGTCACACTGTCCTCGTTCATAAGCCACGCAAGCCAAGTGGGGGTCCCTCTTCTCACAGTACTTCCCCACCACACGGCTGTCGTAAAAGGGGTTCTCCCGCAGGAAGCGCTCTGGGTTGTTGTTGCTGTCGATGTAGATTTTGGCCAGAGCATTGTGGGTGGCTGGTTCCTCACAGCCTTCGTGGATGCGGGCTTCCAACCAGGGCAACAGGAGCTTCAGTCTGAGGAAGAGAAACTACCATGCTTAAATACATAGTTTAAGGACTTCCCTTCCATGGTATTACATCAATATTTTACCAATGTAACAGATACATTTAAGTGAAACCTAAATATGTCACATGGTGAATTTTAGCCAATAGCTTTAAAAAAAAAAAAAAAGTCTTTAAAATTTTGAGGCCAAATTTAAATAATAAAATAGCTTGCTTTTAAAAGCAAAAATACAAAAAAACAAAATGCCCATATATGGATCAGCTCAAGCTATGCACCAAGAATATAGCTTTCCAGTTGTTCATTATGGTGGCTCTTAGCATCGACATGCTATGTTGATATGAAATGGGCTCATTTTGATTTGCTCCTATTTTAGAGAACATAGTTACAAAAAAATCAAAATTGCATCTTTAACAAATTGTTGAGAGTAATTTATTCTGATATAAAGGACGTGTTATGGTATCAAAATTACTAAAAACATGAAAAAGGATACGTGAGACCAAAATTAGTAATTACCTCATGTATGACTGGCATAACTGACAGGTTGGCACGCAAGGATAGCCAGTTATTGCTGTAGAACAGTAGCGATCGAGAGGGACCTTACCTGTTCCTCTTTTCAACCTCAGCCACCAACTCGTCTGTGGAGAACTGACCCCGCACAACCAAGATGAGGTTCTTGATAACATCCTCAGAGCAGTCCACATCCAGAAGGCCTCCAATCACCACTGGCAGACGGCTTGGGTTCACCTGGAGACCATCATTTCAGATAATGACTCGACTACATCAACTGGGGAATTCTTGTCCCATTATCTAACAAAATAAAACTTGTTTCAAGAAAAAAAGAAAAAAAATACTTTCATAACAAACCACAAAAATCCAAAATATACACCTCTTTCATGACGACAAGAACAGACCCACCTTCTGAACGTAGATTTCAATATACTTCTGCAGGTTGTTGCGGTACAGGTAGAGGACCAGGTCGTGGACGAAGTCGAAGCGGTCGCACACTATGATCAGTGGGAGTTGGTCAGTCAGCTTGGCTTCCTGTCCATGGACAAGACCGAGGAATGGAAATATTCAACTGTTACCACAAAGACTTTAACATATCCCACCAGTCAAACCAACCTGGCACAGACTTTCCCAAACACAAAACAGGGATGAAATCAAACCCTGACCCACCCTACCCAAGGTAAACATTACGTTCTTCACTGAGGGTCGGCCGCACAGGAGATCCACTAGCTCAGTGTTGGCCATTTCAAATGAAAGGGTGGGACAAGAGGTAAAATAAACCATTACTGTTGCATCGGTCAACTGGCCACTATCGATTTCATTTAAAAAACAAACAGAGAGAAACCATGAAAACGAAACCAGTGTGTCATTTTGTAACAACCAAATCCCACTGAAGCAATTCGAGATGACAATACTGAGGTGGAACAAAATAAAAAAATTAAACAAAACTAATGCATCTAGACAACAAATGGAAGATGTGACATTCTGAAGCTTAAAGGATGGTTAAGTATTGCAGATGCTCATTTTGCCACAGATTAAAAATTAATAATAATTAAAAGCAAAGGAAATTGAGATTTGAGTCCAGTAGGAAGTCCGCTTATACTGCCACACGCACAGACACGCACAGACACGCACAGACACGCACGCACGCACGCACACGCACACGCTCAACACCGACACTAGACCACAGACAAATTATCATAACCTGCTTACACTTCTAGCACTGTGACACTGCCATCGATATTCCTACAGGATTAATACTCTGGGATTGTGCACCTCACGCTCCTGAACTTTCTGGGCGGGGTCAATGACGAATCTACTCCGTTGCAATCTTGGCAAGTGTGTTTGCGGGGGAAAAAAACATATTTGCTGCAACGTTAAAGGCTTTTACCTCACAGTTCAGTGTTGAGTTCACATTATTAATGTATTCACACGAGACAGCCTGATTGAGGTTAAAAGCCGGCAGCAAACAAGCCTATAGTCCTTAATTTCAGAATTTAGCAAATTCCAGCACAATTGCTATAAGGCTACCTAATATAAACCTCTCCCATCTGCCATTCACTTAGCGTCTTCCTTTCGTAAATACGGCACGATCAGATCTCGCACACAGGATCTAAGCGGAATTCTAAAAAGCGGACGACGTGCCGGGCCCCAAAACTCCCAACCATCATTAGGATGGGCTTCAGCAGACCTAGTACCTACCAGCATTGGGTTTTATCGCCAAGTGACCTCCATATTTACTCATACCCTCGTAAATGTAACCAAAACCACGGTTCAACCCAAAGAAAGCGATTTTGGAATTTTTTACATCGGAAATTAGATTAGATCTGAAAATCAGATTAATCGGAAATAAGCATTGCAACATGCAATGTACTTCCCAAAATGGAGTGGTATTTAACGGTTCACAAAGTGAATCACGCCCCTAAGCATCCACAAGCCAAACACAGCAAAAGCAATCCTCTAACAAACGTCTTGCCTACAGATCCATAGAATTCCAACAATTCATCTCATTTTCAATTAACCTGAGCAAAAAAAAAAAATAATAATAATTTAAGCCACAAACCACTTTCTTTCGGTTGAATTGTGCATTCAGTTACAATCAACATGGGTACGAATAAACACGGAAGCCAAGGCATGTGCACAGTAACATACGAGACAATGAGCGCCCTCCCTAGTCCGCACCAAAGTGCAGTACATCAGGGGTGCAAGGCTTAGGTCTGTCCCTAATACACCTAATGCAAATCCCAGGTTTAATCCTGTATCTAAGAAGGGATGAAAAGAAGAAGAAAAAAAAACGGGGGAGGAAGTCCTGCGCTGGGGAGATTTACCTGGTACATGTCCTGCCCATTCCAAAGATACAGGGAAAAGCACAAAAGATAATAACTTCCATCAGGAAATGGTTGATGTACACTTCTTACCAACAGCTGAAAAGAGCCAATCTGGGGGTGTTGTTTTTTAAGGGTAGCTTTAGCTCAGTAAAATCAACAGGGAGCTACGAATGAATCAAGTTTGGCACTTCTAGTAAAAAAGGCATCAGGCTGCACATGCAAAACCGTACCAGCATCGACAATGGTTGGTTGCAATTGAAAGCAATGTAAAAAACAAAACTACGCCGTTAACATAAAACCTTTCAGAGGATTTATACGAACAATGGGAATATAAAGAGAAATAAGACGACGATGAACTTGGGAGTTTGGAATTCCAAGTATTAGAACAATATTCTGAGAGCAGAGAAAACAATGGCATTCATTTAACCACAAAGGTCGTCGCATTATAAAACAGAACCCGGAGTGCGCGTGTGTCGGGATACTAAGAAAAGCACTGTTTTGCTCTCGAAGGGTTGTGGTCTAATGTTCTACAGAGGAGAGAGAAGGCACGAGTACGCTTTTCAGCAAAGGTTCTTCCTCAACGAGTCTGCCCGTCCCCCGTACCTTCAGGAAGTTCTTCACCCGCTCCGGGTCATAGCAGTTGCTCTCTCTGCAGATCCTCTCCACCTCTTTGATCTGGCCGGTCTTACAAGCTGCCTGGATGTACTTGAAGTGAACCTCAGGATCTTGACTGAAGTTCACAATGGAGCCCAGGAAGTAGAACAAACCTATAACCAAACAATAAAGATGGATTATTTATTTTATTCCTTCAAGAAAATCAAATCTGTTCTGTGTATTTTTTAAATGTTAATGTGCTATGAAAACATTCTATTTTTTTAACCAACACAAACGTTGCACGTTTACATTGAGGTCTACGGGGTGCCAAGAATCCAATGTTGGAATTTCTAAAAAAAAAAAAAAACTAATAAATAAAGAGGAATAACAAAATCCCCTTACCCTCAAAGCTCTTGAAGGATTCAAAGAGCTCAGTGAGGGACTGGGTGGACAGCTGCTCGTGGTACTTGGAGGCCACCTGGACGCAGATCTGCAGGTTCTGGCGGATGTTGGCCGACAACATGGCCCTCAGGCACTCCAGGGAGTCCTCCACCGACAGTGAGCCGAAAAAGTTGACCAGCCACTGCAGGTCGGGAGAAGGACACAAGCGTGAGTGTGAGGACAATGGGGCGAGGGCGCTGACGGGGAGTAGGGTCTGGTGGCTGGCCGGCGGGGCGGAGGGGCGCACCTCGGGGTTCAGGAGGTGGGTGTGGACCACGGCCCGCTTGATGTCGTACAGGTCCGTGTAGTGCTCCAGTGCTCTCTGCAGTAGACCCGCCTTCTCGCACAGCTGGGCGATGTGGGCACGGTCATAGTTGGTGAACATCTGGTTCCCAAGGATGGCATCGGCGACCTGAAAGCCATCAAGCGCGTACGTCACACGCTTGTTCTCAAAACCTCAGTGGCCCCCAGTTATAACCGGCTCGGAGTGTTTAAAAAACATCAGCCGGTAATGAACTGACGTTGGTACCTGCGGAGCGTGCATAAGGTTCATCTCCAACAGGCGAGTCTGCAGCGGGCCCTCCGACGGGCGGTTGTTCTTCAGGGCGTCCAGCAGGAAGGAGGTGCACTGCTGAATCAGGTTGTACTCCATGAACACGTCCACAATCTGCAAAGGAAGGAAAAACCCACTCGTCGCTATACAGTTATACAAATCCACAAATGCATGTAGATAGCACAGGCTGCATTTATATACAGTGCACAGCATGAGTACACCCTGACAGATCTCAGAAAAACATTCATCTCACTTTAAAATTTATACTTTCTATGGGATCATATACAATAAAATATTTGTGCAAATCTGGTTTATTGGTTTTAAATTAGATTGGTCAGTACCAAAGCCAAAATTAGAACTATTCTAACGAAATTTAAGATCATGGTGCAAAAATGAGTACACCCAATGAATGTCTAAGGAGAAAAACATGATAAAATTGTAATTAACAGATGAGTCTAACCAATCATCACACAGGTGGCCACAGAATAACTGACAATTAAGAGCGGTATTTAAGAGAGAAAATCCACTCCCATTCAATGATGACAAAATGGCACCACATGGAAAAGAAATGTCACAATAAAATGATTTCTTTGCACAAAAAAGGTCAAGGTTTTATCTTGCATCCATGCAATGAGCGTTTAAAAGCCACTTCTGAGGGCAGTCCTCAGAGAAGGTGGCAGCAGTATGTTGATGAATGAAGCTTTCCCCCTCTGACCTGTGTGATGTCTGCCAGGGGCTCCTCGTCCTGCACCAGCATCTGGGAGAACTGCAGGCCCTGCTCGGGGCTGATACGCATCACGTTCCTCAGAAGAAAGATCCAGTCGGGAGTGTAGCCCACCTGGGGCAGATGGGAGACACACACAGGATTCACCAGGCTACTCTGTCAAGGCATGCTACACTGCTGATACTGCACAGTCATCGTGAAAATTTGAAAAAAGGATGGACACGCGTCATAAATTGCTTGAAAAAACAGTAATGATTCGTGAAAGGTGAAATAAGAGACTTGTGGGCATACCTTCTTGGCGTAGAGCACGATTTTCGGGAATTGTCCCGTCTCTGCAAAGCACTGGATGACCTTGTTGGGAACATTTGCCCTTAGGTAGACGCTGAGGGCAAGAGTTGGGTCGACCGACTTCACAAGGTCTCCCAGTTCCTCCGAGCACTCCAGCTGCAGACAAAATCGTTGCCATTATATTGCTGCGTATAACCTTGGCAGCTAAAAATGTGCCGAAATAACACTGCTGAAACGATTCGTGAAGGCCTTTTCAGTGCCACACATTACATAAACCCATATCCGAAACTAAGAGGCATGCAAAACATTAAGCAGGCTGCCTCGCATTTCATTTTTACAATTTCTTGTTTGATAATTGCTGCACTTATGTTCTTGGTTCACAGATTTATGTCATCATCTAATCCCCTGCAATTTTAACACTGCTTACTGTTAGCCTCGATTACCGTAATGATCATTTACCTCATTACAGGAAGGAGAGAACAATGAGTCTCAGGGCTCCAGCTTGAATGTCAAATTCAGCTTTAAATGTGAAATTATGTATGTGAATGCTCGACAAAAACAAATGTCTGAGGCACAATCGTTTTAACAGTACTCCCTTTCCTCCTGTATCTAGCTAACTGCATTAAAAAGGCAAATCCCACATCCCGTTACTGACAAAGGAATAAAAAAAACAATTGAGTGGCAGTCACCCCCCCCACCTTATCCTCCTTCAGCCACTTCTCCAGCAGCTGCTTTCGGCCCTGCTGTAGGACGGGCCGGCAGAGCTCCAGGGACTCAAACTTGTTGAGCTGACCCTGGTCCAGCAGGATGCCGAAATACTGGAGGAGGGGGGAGGTCTGGCCGGGCTGGGCGGGGACGCTCTGGAACCGGCGGATGGTGTCAGGGGTGCGCAGGATTCCCTGAGACAAAACAAGGGCGGGTCAAGACTTCCGCAGTACGGAAAACACCATTGCAACGCCTAGGGGCTTGCGAACGAAACAAAGTCAAGTAAAAATACACCATGCAATCCTACAACAAAAGAAGTGACTTTAACCGAGGCAGGTTATTACAGCATGCAACCAGCTTTAGGGCGGACTAGAATCAGAAGTTTCCCTGTTTTATTCACTCATGTTTATGTTAACGGGGGGGTGAAGGGTGCGCACCTTTGGCGCGTTGGCAGCCACTTTGGCAGCCTCCGAGTAGTTGCCACCAGCGAAGAGGTTGTTGAACTTGCGGGCGAAGAGCTCCTCGGCCCCGGCCAGGTTGTTGCGCACGGCCATGCGCAGGGCCAGGTCTGGGTTCTGCAGCACGTTGGTGATGTAGGGGATGATGTTCTCCTCCTCCACGCACACCGAGAGTACCTGCACACGGGCGGGGGGGTCAGCCGAAGGAAGGGCGAGGGCAAACGAGGCCTACAGTTCAACACTCTAAAGGACCCCCAAAGAAGGCTGAGGAGGGGAAGCCACACGAGGCTAACAGTTCAACACTCTAAAGGACCCCCAAAGAAGGCTGAGGAGGGGAAGCCACACGAGGCCTACAGTTCAACACTCTA
>JAOYSI010000003.1:512074-529534 GCA_025775065.1 Hiodon alosoides | reverse complement strand
ACTCCTCTTACATTTCTCCTTTAACCATTCTCATGTGGACTCCTCTTACATTTCTCCTTTAACCATTCTCATGTGGACTCCTCTTACATTTCTCCTTTAACCATTCTCGTGTGGACTCCTCTTACATTTATATAAGATTTATATCAGTCATTTAGCACATGCTCTTTTCCAGAGCGACAAATTGTTCAGGGTCAACAAGTAATGTAAGATTGAGCTACTGAGCCGTACAGAACATAACTCATGGTTCCTTCAATGAGTTTACTTATTTAAAAAAAAAAACTCAATGGGATTTACTGGGGATTCATACTGGAATATTATATCCACGGACTTGTGACATAATATTTAAATGCTTATTTAAAAAACCATAAGACACAGATTAGTGAGATGTGATCAAATCTCCTCCACCAACTCCTTTTGACCCTTCTACGCCAGCTCCATTGAACCTATCTGTAAATGATGTTACATTATTATGTATATTATTATATATACTATTATATATTATTAAAATGCTTCCTCGTCCAACGCAACACTGCCACTGTGATTTTTCAAACAAAATCTGTTTTACACAACAATAAAATTCACCGAAAGAATCTTTATATATGACCGTTCAAAATTCATAATTATTATAAATAATTATAATTTATCTTAAATAATATTTTCCTTATACTCGTTATTTAATTATTTACTTTTTAAATTATTTACAAATAGTGTATAGATTCAACGAAAGATTGCCGACATTTGTTCATCTAGACCAAAAGAGGGGCGAAAATTGATTTTAGAATCTTCTGTGCGAACAACGTTTTACCGCTGTATTAATTATTCATCGGCAAAATTGTTGTCCATTTTTCGTTTCTAATATTAATCCAAAATCTCGAGACGCCACAATCCTGTAAATGAAATTATCTTTCATACTCCGTTTTCAAACCACGTGAATCTTCATAATAATCAATGTTTGAATTTAAACTGAAGAGAACACTAATGTAGTGCGATATTTAATTTAATTGTGAACAGATTTTTTATTTTATTATTTTTATTTGACCCCTTCAAAGTAGTATCGTAGTATCGGAAAGGATATTTTTATTTTTAAAATATTTTTTATTTTTATTATTTTTTATTTTTTCCTTAGAGGCGATAAAAATGGAAAAATCAAGATCAAATTAAAGTAACGGGCAAATGGAAAACGACAAATGGATTCGGGTCCGAAAGATTAGCAACATAAAGACTGGATTGTATTTTATGAAATGAAGCCTTAAAGATCAAGGTGTATTAACAAGTCTTGACATTATTTGAAAAAGGATTTAAACAAGATTTGTTGGTTGCTTAAAACATTTTCTGTTGATGGTTTGATTCAAATTCTTAGTAGATAATTGATACTTACGGACGTTTTTTTAAGTTAGAATTCCAAATCATGTTACAAATCATTATGCCGAGTTGCTGCCTAAGTTGCATAATTGTTATGGAGAGATGTCTTAACTTTTACTGTTATTTAACACAAAATGATGAATTTACCTAATTAATTGTATGTTTTCACATTTTAAAAATATTTTGTATTTTTATTTTATTGTATGTAATTTAAGAAAGCATTGCCTCTATAGCAATGATTACTAAATAGGCTACGTAAACATACTTAACACAATGTTTAAACAAAATAACTATTTCCGATTTGGAATGCACCGTGTGCTAATAGGCTACTTCTTATTTACAAATAAATTGGGTGACAATTTTACTTCAATCGTAAGCATGCTTAGCAGGCCTAAAATCAACTAAACGTCCAAAAACGAAGGTGATTTAGTGGTGAACGAAATTTGCTTCCAGCAGTCGATCTTTTATCTAACCAGGTGACTATGTTTGAAAATGAATGCCTTAACGGGGCTCGCTGTTACTTAATTTATTTCCCATTTTCGACAAAATAAAAGTATCAATAAACTCCTACAACTTTTTCAGGTTAAAGTGAAATTAATAGCCCCACTTGAAAAAATCTCTTTTGGTGGTTTTTCACCGTTTACGTTGCACATAAAACTCGAAAACATGGCATTCTATTGGTGATGAAAAATATTAGGTCGGAAATAAAAAATAAAAAATCTAAGGGCGTTTTATGGGAACTGTACGTTTCTAAATACTCGTTTATTACCTTTTTGTCCTCTCCCACACAGTGCAACAAGAGATTTTATTAAACTCAACGCGCGCGTCCGCCTATTTTTGCTGGATGTGGGAGCACACGCGTTGCGTCATGTAACTACTTTGTAAACTATAATTACGTTGCTTAGGCAGAATGAAAAAATGAGGTGTGGAAGTCATAGTTCATTTAAAAAGACTTTTACATCTGAGGGAAACCCAACCCCCCTCGAATAGGCTACAGTTCTCTGGTATCGACAGTCATTAAAAGTAACAGACCAGCAAACATCAGTAATGAAGGCTACTCTCTGATCTGGTGCGTCTTCGACTGATCAGGCCGCGGCACCGGCTACAATACCCTGCCGTTACACACAGGGAAAACAAAATTGTCAAATTCTTTAACAGGCAGTAATTAAAGGGAAGCCAATTCCGGTTTGAGTCACCTCTCTGTAAAAGGTTTACTGGAAATAAATGAAAGGGTGGGGGTGATGTACTGGTGGGGGGAGTTTCAGAGAAGTCACGTGTTCATTCTGGACCAACCACAGCCGAGAAAAAGTTCAGGCTCGCAAGGTACTGGCGAAAATCAGACAACCGGCGCCAACGGTTTTCATTTCGGGAAGTGTTACCTCCGAACACTTCCGTTCTGGAATTTACAGATTATATGACATATATATATTATCACACACACACACAAATATATTATATATATAGGCTATGCATAGTGCTCTAACAATACCATACAACAACCATAAATCAAACATACACATACTGATTATCGCGCAGTATTTAAAAAAAGAACACTTGCAGTTGAGGTAATGTGACAGGGGCTCTACTATATCTCTACATTTACAATTATGCGCAACCTAAAAAGCTCAGCATGAGCGCCCATTGAGCAAATCTTAAACATTTTTATTTAAGTGGTTAATATGAATCAGCCGTGTATGTGGCTAGAAGAGCTACAAAAACCCTTTGTGAGACCTTTGTATTAGTAATCGACTCGATGCGGGGGGTTATTTGTTCAGAGCGCAGTCTGCTTCTAATTTAAAATAGAACTGAGTTATGCTTAGTATTGTGTCGTTTAGTGGACTTCATCCGAAGACGTGATTATCCGTGACTGCTCAGCCTCGTCACGTTTTATTTTTAAATTAATTCTATAACAAAAGCCATCCCCGATGTCTGGACTCCCGCGATGTGACGGGAATACCTGCACGTCTCACGGAACCGGATACTTGATGAAACTTCAATTAAAATGTTCATGAAACAGGCTGTAAATACGTGGAATAGGAGACGAACGTAAATCAAGACTTGTGTGTAGGGTTTGGGACGGGTAATCAACAGAATCGCGATCGCGTTTGGCCTAACAGCTCATTTATTAGCGATTTTTGTCACAATAACTTAAATCTAACGGGACATTGTTATTTAATTAAACACTACCCCTTAATACACTCATGGTAAATATTGAAAGTATCAAAAGTTAAATACAAGAAGCTTTTTCCGTGTTTAAAATATAAACTAGAATACATCCATTTTCATATAGGGTCTAATATTTTTAAAGACTTTTTAAAAATAGTATTTTAAAATTTTATAAGAACTATTTTTTCCAAAAGATTAGGGTATAGAAGATAAAATGCAGGAAAGACGCGTTTCTCATCTTCCTTTAGATATATTTGATCCGTCTGGGTTGTAATGTACAATAATTGGAAGTTTCGAATTCACTACAGTAAAAAGACTCAATAGCCCAAAGTAGTACACAGTTATGAAGAACTTGGTTTAATGTTTCTCTTAATATTCCTTTTTAAAAATAGCGTCAATGACTGTATGAAAACGGCAGTGACCGTTCTCATGCCGCTGTGGTCTTTAAGCGAAACGCTTCTTCAGTGCAGGTTTAATGACCGGATGGCAGTCTCTAGTTTGTCCTCCGTACAGTCCTGGTGATATCATTTTGACTTCTCATTGTAGCCGAGAGTGGTCCGTTTTTAATATCTTTAAATAGTATTTTTTTAAATCTATTTTTTATAAATCTAATTTAGTCATTCCCGTGCCTTTATATACTATTATACAATTTCATGTTTATATGTAACGAGCAGAACGCCCGCTATCAATTGTGTGCGACTGGGGGGGGGGGGAGTCCGTTCTTGCCGCAGAAATGCCGTTGTGCGTTAAGTTAACGTCATCGGGTATAGCGCACAAACTGGGATGGCGCAAGGCTCCAAGCGGAGGTTTCACTGCCTTATTGACTACATTTTTTAGAACTTGATATCAGTGCTTATCCACAGAATCGTGGAAATCCCAGTGGAATCCTAATTTAGAAATCCAAAGAACTGCTACAAAATTATACTGATAAAATGACCTTGCTATTTATAGGCGGTAAGACGCAAACACAGCCAGTCCCCTCAGCTGGTAGTGAGACGCTGAAGTAACGCACCGCGGTCCTGAATCGGACTCTAGATAGGCTACTTGAAAGGCCGGGTAATTTTAGTAATTTTATTTTGAGCATTTGGGGATCATTCAGAAAAGATCCATAGCATTTAAGATCATATATATATTTTTCTATGATATAGCCAGGGACAGATATGAGTTTATTTAATTTTTCATTGAAATTTCGTCCTGCAGAAATGTATTTTTGATAAATGTATAAATATAAATATTAATATATTTATTTATATTTATTTTGAGCCAACGGGTTTTTAGTGTTTCAGACGAGCATTCCAACACATTTCTCCTGTTGCGTAGTCCCACCAAAAACCTTCCGAAGACCCCTTTCAGTAGAAATTCAAAACAATTGTCAAGTAAAAATCACGTCATTTTCACGCCAGGTCAATATACATTTTAAGTTTTCCAAACACTGTTAAAAAGATGCAAAATGACGGATTTCTCACAAGCTTCACAAGTTTTAAAAAGGCGAGGTGGCTTGAAGGCAATTCGATTGATCGACCCACTTTACATGACTGTTGTAAACCGTTTTCTTTACACGAGAAGAAGATATAAGATGCTAACACCAAAGTAAAGAAAACGGAATTAAATACTGTGACGATTGTCGAAGTTTTGATTTAGGTAGTTTTTGACTATGAAATTGCAAACGAAAAGTGGGTCTAGGAGTCGGTCTTTCTCCCGCCCCGCCATAATCGACGGAAACGAATACATTCATTTACGAAATTACTTTAATTCAAATTTGGATGTACCTGTGCGCCACCAAAACGGGTGAACGGCTTAGGAATTACAGCAGGTTTTATGTCTTTCAGTTTCATATGCTTTGGATCAGGAGTAGTTCCTTCTCCATACTCTTCTTTCACATCATTCTGGTACCAGCGGATCTTTCTCCTCCCTTAGAACGCGCTTCCATAACAGTACAGAGTTCTTTAGATGTTGTTTGGCAAACTAATTTGGTCTTCCCGTTTTGGGGGCTTACCAATGGTTTACATCTTGTGGAAATCTTTAACACAGATTTGACTCCGAGTTCTTGATCTGGCCAAATGTTGTGAAGGGGATTTTCTTCACCAGGCAACAAATTACTGTCCAATTACTTTGGCCGCTTAAAAAGGGGAGGGCCAAATTTTAAAAGTGCTGTAATCCCTACAACGTTCACTCGATTTGGATATAAATCCTCTCAAATTAAAGCTGAAGTCAGCATTATTAAGAAAAGCACAACATTAGTACTGTAATGTCCCCCTGTTGGATTTTCGTTTCATTGTTACGACTCCAATGAGCCTTTGCGCTTGCTTACTTTATCTCCATCTCACACAGATAATTGTTCATTGTGCTGAAATATGAGAGTTAATCAGTTAAACCAGGCCTACAGTCCCTGCCCCAGGACAGCTGCGTGTGGAAGAGTGCTGAAACGGATGGCAAGCCCAAGACTTCCCTGACGTGAGATACATCTACTGAAACCAGCAGAATGAAAACTGCTTTCAGACATTTATCATCCAGCCCGTCACAACTTGAGTCAGCACCCAGGACTGCTTTCCAAGCCGCCTACACTCATTTACAGGCACACTCACCACTGCCAGGCACCGGAGAAAGAGCCACCGTGTCACAGTCAACAAAGAGGATATACACTGCAACCCCTTCGAACCTTTAGCTCATTCCCCCCTCGCTCTTCTTCACTTCACTCCGTTCCACGCAGAACCATCGTCCTACTCCTCTTTGACATAACTTACCTACAGGTGCCACCTGGGAATGATACAAACCACGCACCCGTCCATGGCATCGGGGTTCTGGTCCAGCTTCTGGCTACGGTCCTCCCCAGCTCCAGAATCAAAGATTAAAAATTCAGCATTGGAGGCGGCAAATTCTTTAAAAGCAACTCATTAATCAGATTTAATCCTCTCCCCAACGAAAGGGAAATGGGATCTGCAGCAGCTTGACTTGGGAAGTGGGTGAGAAGTGTCTGAACCCAGACAGAGTCCGGGCACGTTGGGAAAAACGCGCTTGGAGCTCAAGTCCAGACAAGGCCCTCACGCTGCATGTCTGACTAAAGGAACGACACTCTCCACCCGCGACCGACAGGTTACAGGGACACACGGTAGGGTAACGTCACAGCGCCGCCTCACCGTGAAAACACCAGGTGGAATGCAGAATCACCCCCATACATTCACTATGATGCCACACAAATATCTGTAGCAGGCTACTTTACTACAGATCTGGGTTTAGCTTAAAAGGAGGTTTTACATAAACACCACAGTCGGCGCAAGGCAATGAGAACCACTTGGAGAACTTAAAAAAAAAAAAAAGAAAGCGGTCCTCACCGTTAGACTGGTGAGGCCTGTCTCAGCGGTGACTTCAAGATGATCAAACGTAAGGATGATTCTCTTAAACCATTTCAGCCCCTCATATTCTGCAACAAAGCCACTTATTACCGGAGTTTTGTACCACGGGGAAACTCCAAAACACAGCAGCGAGAGGAAGAAGGGGAAAATTAAGATAAAGATATCGCTTTGCGTTAGCTGTATGTTTGGACATTAAACACTCTATAAATTGGAATTGCTAATAATTTCTTGTCTTTCTTGACCCTTGTGCAAAGGCATCTCATCTCGGGGGCATGGATTTAACATGGACTTACCCAAGCGTCAAAAGCACACCACAGGGTTGCCAGCCCATATAGACCCAATCTGGTAAGCTGAATTCACCATTACGATTTCCAAACAACTCCTGGACAATCCTACCTCTGCAGGATCCCAGGGTGTCTCTTGGAGTCTGAACATGCGACGGGACCACGGATGGTGTGTGGATAGTGCTTTACCCAAAGAAAATAGAACAGAGGACCTCCTTAGATTTGAACCAGCAGCCTCCTGGTTACATGCCATATAGATTCACCACTACACAATACCGTGTTATATGTACACCGTTTTTGGCCACATTGTACTTACTTACAGGCAATTGAACAGCATTCTCAGCTGTGCAAAAAGTTAATGTAGAATAAGGTTCATGGCGCCACCTAGTGTAGATTTTAGGCATAATCACCACACGCCTCATCAGTATCATCTTACCATACAAATCATTGAAGTAAAAGCACTTTAAAATGAACTATTTAACAGGCAAACAACCACCACTCCTTTAATCTGCTTTCATTTCATATATAAGGCAACTGACGTAGCGCTGAGCCAATTAAATAGCTTCAATTCCCCCCCTCAGTTATTTTTACTGGACAGAAATGGAGCTTTTATCATTAGAATCAACATAACTGGATCAGGCAGAGATCCCAACATGACTGCGGGGCCACCCTTTGTTTAAGAAGAGAAAGTTATGATCGAAGTCTCAAATCACACCATCATACTGAGTCCTGTGGCTTTTATTGTCCATTGGATCAGACAGCACAGAACACACAGATCCTGCCCGGACACACAAGGTATCCAGTGTTTAAATTTTCTCTCCCATACACTCAGAGTAAGTGACCTAGAACTGCACAACATCCAGCACGCACGCACACGCACACGCACACGCACACGCACACAGAGAGCTGAGTGGTCACCTGTCCCCACACTGACTTAAAAAGACAGAAAAATTTCCACACGGGAGGAGGAATAAAATCTTATCTGAGAGGCTACACACCACCGTGGTACGCACATCTTAGTGTTTGTATTTAATGTCACAGACGCTGTAGGCCCCAGGTTAACTACAAAGAACACCCCCCGCAAATGTACAATAAAGCAGCGCACCTACAGACACACACACACACAGAATCTACATTAGTTTCTCACCAGTTTCTACCAATGCTTAACAACAGAATTTACTGGGGGACCAGACCTCCAGGCCAGGAACACTTTCATACACCATTCACTCAACTTCAAAATAAAAATGGGACAAAAATATAATAAGAATTATTCTAGTAATATATCTGTAAATATGGAATGTGGAGGAGAAAGGGGGTGGTCCAGAACCCAGTCCTTCATGAGAATTGAAATGAAGAAGAGAAAAGAACGGCTTGTTTCACATCCTCTGTTGCTGGGCTACACCGGGTTAGTGAAGAGAGGAACTGACGGAGATGAGGATGGGGGTCCCCTCACATGCCATAGCCAAAGCCTGGCTGCGGGGGCTGGCTGTAGCCTGCGGGGGCGCTGTAGCCGTACCCATAGGCCTGCTGGGGAGGCACGCTCACACTGGGTCCCGCAGTGAGCATAAGCTGGGGTGTGCCTGAAAATCAAAAAAATCAAAAAGTGATCATCATTAAACAAGTTCATCAATAATCAAACAAGACAAATCACTAGATATGATTGTTTTGACCAAGACCGCACTGCAACCCCCGCCCGCACCCAGCGGTTTTCCCAGCCCCATTAGGGGGACCCAACAAAGCACACGGAACCAAAGCTGCACTGTTACCCGTTGTCTATGCTGACTATCCCAACTATCTTGTATACCCCTCATTTGGCACGTGTGACAGAGTGAGCCTCCCCTGCGGGCCAACCAGAGTAAGCCTCCCCTGCGGGCCAACCAGAGTGAGCCTCCCCTGCGGGCCAATGAGATCTCCAGAGGGTGGAGCATGTGACTAAGGGAAGACCTACCATAGACGATGGGCTGCGTTTCGGTGGCCAGCTCCTCCTCTTTCCTTAGGGACTCTGAGGCGTCCAGCTTGTCGACCTGGAAGAAGCAGTTAGGGTACAGTGAACTGAATATCATTGCCTTGACATTTATTTCGTCTTTAAAAGAAGATTGCAGATGAGTTCCGTGAAGGAGGGACTTCTTCAGAAGGAAGAGGTTTAAACTCTATTGCTCCAGATGTGGATATGGACAGGCGGCGGCACCTTGGTAGAAAGCCTTTTTCCCCCATGAATAACCAACAGCTCAATGTCAACATGCACCCACTTCCGTGTTTTGAAAAACTGGCAACAAAAGCATGGCTGAACCAAGCAAGTGAGCAAACGGTTGAAAAACCGGGGAGGGTGGTTGGGTGGAGTTAGGCTGGAGAAAGCGTTGGTTGACCAGCATGTTAGATCTGCTCCTACACCGCTTGGTCGCCATTGACCAGGGAGGACCACCACCACCACGCCAGGGCCCCATGAAATTAAGCCTACTTACACGCATACACATAATAAAAAACAAAAGAGTGTGGAACTGGTGAAATAAAAGGCGCACCTTGGTCAGGTACTCCCTCATGACCTGGATGAAGTAAGGCATGGAGAACTCCATTATGTTGTGTCTCCAGGTGGTCTCCAGCACCACGTCGGGGCGCAGGAGGTCGTAGCAGGTGAAGAGGCAGGCGGCGAAGCACTCCTTCTTCTCCTCCAGCAGGAACCACTGCAGCAGCTCCTCCGCCAGCTCCGGTTCCTTCGACTCCGAGGCGTACTGCATGGCGTCCTGGGCAGGCCGAACACACACACAAAGACACAAAACAAGCACTGAGCGGCCGGTGAGAGGCGTACTGCATGGAGGACCGCAACGGTAGGCCCTCGTTAGCTTTGTGAGCGGCCACCGCTAACCCAACCGAGAGGAGCAGTAGGAAAGCCAACGTCACGCTGATCAACAGTGCAGGTGACCAATGAAACGCCGCTGACAGACGAAGAAGAACCAATCCTGAGAAGAGCGGGAAAGGCGGACCTTGTACAGCTTGTCCTTCTTGCACAGTTCCACACTCTGCTTCCAGCGGTTGTTTCCCCTGAAGAGGTACGCCGCAATCCTCCTGAACTCCATCAGCTCGTGCTTCTCCAGGCTCTGAGCCAAGGTGATGTTGTCAAAGTTGTCGTAGGCGTCTATCGATGTCCGCAGGGCCTGGGCGACAGGAAGTGGGTCATTCGCTGTATATCAGTCCTGTAGATGCATTTAGCTGGACATTTAGCTGTTCTTTCAGGACACACTGGAGTGAGAACCTCACCTGGTAATCCTCTTCCGTGATGAAGAGGTTGTTGAGTGCCTCGTTGACCGATTTGTTGTTGTGGTTCTGAACCGAGCGCAGGTAAGGTTTCACCAGGGGAAGCTGTTTAACCTGGAAGGGGTTGTGAGCACACAGACAGAAAACAAAGTCAAAGTCAAAGGAGGCCGGCAAAACATTCAAATGTTACACTGCTCTTTAATTCATGTCCATCTATAAAAGTAAAGTCCGGTACGGACGCTAAGCGGAGGAGGCCGTTTACCTTGCTGAAGAAGTTGACCGCACGGCTGTGGTCCAGCCGGGGGGACAGCACTATCAGCAGGTCGTTCAGCAGCAGGGGTTTGAACTCCAGATAGAACTGAATGGCTTTGTAGTACAACTCCACGTTGGCCACCTGCACATGGAGGTTAATGGCGCGTTATGAAGGCAGACGCCAGAGCTAAGCAGCTCAGGTGAAACGGACAGTGCGGGCAGAGCAGCGCCCTGTGAGGGTTACCTTGGTGACGATGTCCTTGAACTGCCCCTCCTTCCAGGCGTCCGAGGGGTGGGTCACCATGGTGATGATGGCGTTGTCGTACTCCTCGTACTTATCGTACAGGAAGACCAGCTCCGCCCACAGGTGGGCCTGCTCCGCAGCCCTCAGCACCTGAAACGCAGGCCGGGAGGTC
This sequence comes from Hiodon alosoides, assembly GCA_025775065.1. Lineage (NCBI taxonomy): Eukaryota > Metazoa > Chordata > Actinopteri > Hiodontiformes > Hiodontidae > Hiodon > Hiodon alosoides. The sequence goes on along the minus strand of JAOYSI010000003.1, from coordinate 518,449 downwards.
AGCCGAGCAGGGAGGCAGAGGGCACAGCGGGCACCACTCCAGACCTACCTTGGGGATGTTGACGCGGGACCAGAAGAGCTCCAGGTGCTCCCTCATCTTTTGCGGTTTGAACTTGGAGTAGAGGATGGCCAGCTCGGTGAACATGCCCATGTGCGCCCGCTCCAGCCCCAGGGCTGCCTCCAGCATGCTGATCAGCTCCTCAAAGTAGCCTCGATCCTGAGGGCAGAGGGCATGGGAGCCGCCTCATCTGTTAAACACGGCGCGCTACGTATCCTCATCTGTTAAACACGGCGCGCTACGTATCCTCATCTGTTAAACACACGGCGCGCTACGTATCCTCATCTGTTAAACACGGCGCGCTACGTATCCTCATCTGTTAAACACGGCGCGCTACGTATCCTCACCTGTTAAACACGGCGCGCTACGTATCCTCACCCTGTCACCAAACACGGCGCGCTACGTATCCTCACCCTGTCAACACGGCACGCTACGTATCCGTACCCTGTCACCAAACACGGCGCACTACGTAGCCTCACCCTGTCAACAAACACGGCGCGCTACGTATCCGTACCCTGTCACCAAACACGGCGCGCTACGTATCCGTACCGTCACCAAACACGGCGCGCTACGTATCCGTACCCTGTCACCAAACACGGCGCGCTACGTATCCTCACCTTGTCAACAAAAACGGCGTGCTACGTATCCTCACCCTGTCACCAAACACGGCGCGCTACGCATCCTCACCCTGACACCAAACACACTGCGGTACAAACTCCGTGCCTCATGTTAAAAAAGCGAGGGGCCAGTCTGGCGCGTGGACATTAAAGCTTGCCTGGTAGAAGTTGATTAGCTCCTCCAGTTCGTCAGCATGGACCACGATGTGAAGCCCGCACATCTGGGCCAGGCGGAACTCTTTCCCCTCCACACAGGCGAAGCACACCTGGAACGGGAAACGGTAGGAGGCGGGTTGGCCACGGTCACAGCCAGTCACACTAGGACTGGTGGCTAACTTCAATTATTCATCTAAATTTAAAGTAAATGGCGCCACTGCGTGGTTTTCAAAACAAGGGGGGCGCCAGTCATCTCACCTCCTTCCACGTCCGCGTGCTGTTGGCTTTGCGAGCTCCGTCGACGGCAGCCTGGTACTCCCCCAGGTGGACCAGCGTGGAGGCCAGCCGGCCGAAGTTGGACACGTTGTTGTACAGCAGTTTCGCAGCATCGTACATTTTCTCGTCGTAGCAACGGTCGCCCACCTGTTGCCCCCCACGGAATCAGGCGGTTTGATACAGGGGAACGAAAGTGAACACACACACACACACACACACACACACACACACACACACACACACACACACACACACACTCTAAAAGGGCGTACCTGCTGAATGTGGGCGTTGTTGGGCCCGTTGATGAACTCCTCCAGCTCGGCCAGCCGGTTGGTCTTGGCCAGGGCGAAGATCAGCTCCGTCTCCACGTAGGACTCGCGAGCCTTCTTCCTGGCCATCTGTAGGAACTTCACCAGGTCCTCCCAGTTCCCTGTACCACCAGAAATCAGCAGGGTAAGTCAGGACGATGGGGGGGGGGCGGTGCCCCTCGACACGCCCAAGGCTGCTCACCGCTTTGGTCTGCAGCCTGCACCACCTCCATGTAAGAGGAGGGGTCGTCGGCCTTGATGTAAGAGTCGATGGCCTCCTTCACTAGGCCCTTCTGGAGCTGAGCCTTGGCCAACTGGCTCCACACCGCCGGCTCGTTACAGCGCTCGGCGAACTCGTAAGCCCGGTCCAGGTTCCCGATGTGCTCGATCAGAACCTGCGGTACGCAGAAGCAGAACCAGCGTCAGGGTCTGGGACGGGGGCGAGGGCTGAGTGACCGCCTCAGGGCACGCTGTGGGTCGGACCTGCACGGCCGAGGTGTTGACGTCGAACTTCCTGAAGATGGCGAAGGCCTCCTCGAAGAGCTCGTTGCTGATGGCGATGTTGGCGATGTCTGGGGCGTCGTAGTTGTCCAGGCGATTGATGTACTCCATCACGCGAGTCCGGTCCGCCTTGATGGCCGTGAGGATCAGGAGGTTCTGGAGATTTCTGGGAAAATTATATTTTTAAATCATTCTTAGCCTGAGCCTTTGCCCTACAGCACACGATACTGGAGTGTCACAGCTGAAGCAGCACGCACATGTACGTACACACACGCGCACTCGCACGCGCACGCGCACGCGCACGCGCACACGCACACGCACACGCACACGCACACGCACCTGTGTTCACTGAAGACCGAGTTGTCCAGGACTATCTTCTCCAGCAGCTCGATGAGCTCGTTGGGCAGGTCGGCAGTCATGAAGGCTTTGACGGTGACCGACACCTCCTCAGGGTCCTGGGTCTCTGACAGGGCGGTCTGCACCACCTGTGGAAACAGAACGAGCCAATCAGGGAATGGGGGCCGGGCGGTTCACAGCGCGAGCGGCGGTTCACAGCGCGAGCGGCGGTCCGGCCCGGGCTCTCCAGACCTGGTCGATCAGGGGCCTCCGGTAGGGGTTGCTCTCCAGCAGGACAGTGGCCCAGAGCTCCGAGTCCTTGCGTCGGACCAGGTAGCGGGACTGACTCTTAAAAAGGGAGTTCTCATTGCAGACCTGCAGAAACACAACAAAACACACATATGGATGGGGGGAGCTGAAGATTACAGGTAAAAGTTATTGAGAATTGTTGATGCAGTCCAAGCTGCCCTTTAAAAACAAACAAACAAGTACCCAGAAGTGAAGCTCAGTTTTGGAATTTGGAATTCAGTCAACAAAATAACAAACAGTGAGGTGTATTCACCAGGGCTCAGTAACCTACAACCATGATAAGAGTACAGCTCATTTAAAGCGGTTGGTCTTAATGTAAGAGAAAGACGAGGAGCTTTGGGGACACCCACGTGAATGAGCTCCTGGTCGCACTGGCCGCGCTCGTACGCCACGCAGGCCAGGTGGGGGTCTCTCTTCTCGCAGTACTTCCCCACCACACGGCTGTGGTAGAAGGGGTTCTCCCGCAGGAAACGCTCTGGGTTGTTGTTGCTGTCGATGTAGATCTTGGCCAGGGCGTTGTGGGTGGCTGGTTCTTCACAGCCCTCGTGGATACGAGCCTCCAGCCAAGGCAGGAGCAGCTTCAGTCTGTGGAGATTTAAAACTTACAGTCGGGGGTTTACAGCCCCCGCCCTCCTCCGCTCCTCCACTCCGCCCCACACTCCTCTCCTCTCCTCCCCTCCGCTCCACCCTCCTCTCCACCCCACCCTCTACTCCTCCACCGTGCAAGCCACTGCTCTAGAAAAGGCCAGTTATTAACTTAGAGACACCTCAGCCTGAAAACGCAGAGCCGATATGGGCTGGAGAGAGGATTTAAAGCGCGTTATCGTACCGGTTCCTCTTCTCCACCTCCGCCACCAGCTCGTCAGTGGAGAACTGGCCCCTAACCACCAGCATGAGGTTCTTAATCACGTCTTCGGAGCAGTCCACATCCAGCAGACCCCCGATCACCACCGGCAACCTGCTGGGGTTCACCTGGGACACAGCAACACCTGGCATGATGCACGATCTGCATCTGTGCGCCCGTGCGTGTCTGTGCGCCTGCGTGTGCGTGTCTGCGTGTCTGTGCGTGTGCGTGTCGGGGAGGCACACAGATTCCTCACCTTCTGCACATAGATCTCAATATACTTCTGCAGGTTGTTGCGGTACAGGTAAAGGACCAGGTCGTGGACAAAGTCGAAGCGGTCGCACACGATGATGAGCGGGAGCTGGTCGGTGAGCTTGGCCTCCTACACCATGGTGAATAAAAGTGACAATAATCACACAGAAGAAAAGGATTAGTCCACAGAGACTGCCGATATCTGCCATTTTTGTATTGATTACATATTACTGCTTCTAGCACAATGCCTAGTTTTGCAGATGAAAAACGAGAAAGCGATATTCATAGCTTCCTGAGCTCGGGGGATCAGGCGATGGAGAGAGTGACCCCAACGTGTCGCACGCCTGCTCTCACCTTCAGGAAGTTCTTCACACGCTCAGCGTCGTAGCAGTTGCTCTCACGGCAGATCCGCTCCACCTCCTTTATCTGGCCCGTCTTGCAGGCCGCCTGGATGTACTTGAAATGTACTTCCGGGTCCTGGCTGAAGTTCACGATAGAGCCCAGGAAGTAGAACAGACCTAGGATGCAAGGCCAGTTAGGTTAGGTTGGAACGGGCCCAAAACCAATCCGCTATAGACTGGCCTTGTTTTACAGGGACTCGCCTAAAGGGAAATTCACTTCAGTAGGAAAAGGTGTTGATTTACCCTTGGGAGATCTTTTCAAACCCAAAACCAATTGAAAAACACGATACAGTCATCCATTTAGCAGGTCAGTTTGGTAAGCTGCATTCTTACCCTCAAAGCTCTTGAAGGACTCGAAGAGCTCTGTGAGGGACTGGGTGGACAGCTGCTCGTGGTACTTGGAGGCCACCTGGACGCAGATCTGCAGGTTCTGCCGGATGTTGGCCGACAACATGGCCCTCAGGCACTCCAGGGAGTCCTCCACTGACAAGGAGCCAAAGAAGTTGACCAGCCACTGGGCGAGAAACAAGCAGAGTAAGGGTGAAAGGCCTGGAGTGACTGCGCTGACCGAGGCCCGGGTTAACTACAGCACAGCTTGACGGCGCTGGCCGAGACCCGATAACACCGCGTGACGGCGTTGACCGAGACCCGGTAACACAGCGTGACGGCGTTGACCGAGACCCGGTAACACAGCGTGACGGCGCTGACCAGCAGGAGCGAGTACCTCTGGGTTGAGCAGGTGGGTGTGGACCACGGCGCGTTTGACATCATAGGGGTCAGTGTAGTGCTCCAGTGCTCTCTGCAGCAGACCCGCCTTCTCGCACAGCTGGGCGATGTGGGCGCGGTCATAGTGAGTAAACATCTGGTTCCCCAGGATGGCATCCGCGACCTAACCAAGGCAAATGTACAACTCATGAGAAAATGAAACTCTACGAGTAGTTTGTAGTTGCTACTATAAATACAAATGCCTTTGTTAAGCAGGTGACAAAATATCTGCACAGTGTGATTGAGTGAAGGCTCTCCGCCAAAGTCTGACCCACAATCAAGTCCAAGCCTAGCTCCTGAAGTAGCTGTAACGGGCCCTGGAGCCAGTGAGCGAAGTTCTATTACAACGCCAGACATGTGATGGAGACCAAGTTCGCAGTGGATCAGCGCCGGGACCAGACGCCAAGGTGGGCGACTTCCCACCAACTCATCTCCATTCACGCAGAGTTCCCTCTTCACTCCCTTACACACAACATACGCCTATGCTGATTCACTTGCAGCATTACCAGACCAGTAACACATCTACACAGTGTTGTAACAAGTACCTGTGGGGCGTGCATGAGGTTCATCTCCAGCAGGCGGGTCTGCAGGGGACCTTCCGACGGACGGTTGTTCTTCAGAGCGTCCAGCAGGAACGAAGTACACTGCTGGATCAGGTTGTACTCCATGAACACGTCGACAATCTGAAACCAAAAAGGTCGACGCTAGCCCCACGCAGACTTAAAACGCACCCCGGACACCCAGTCAGGGGGCTGAATCGTACCAATGCGACGGGCGTCATGTGACGCGACGTTGCACTCCTGACCTGGGTGATGTCTGCCAAGGGCTCCTCATCCTGCACCAGCATCTGGGAGAACTGCAGGCCCTGGTCTGGGCTGATACGCATCACGTTCCTCAGCAGGAAGATCCAGTCGGGAGAGTACCCCACCTACAGGAGAAGAGTCCGCTCGGTGAGGCGAGGCGAGGCCTTAACCTGGAGCGCCAGGTTCCTCACACAGGAATACAGGTTAAAAAATAAAAAGAGAACAGACTTGACCTTTTTGGCATAAAGTAGGATCTTCTGGAACTGCCCAGTCTCAGCGAAGCACTGGATGACTTTGTTGGGAACGTTGGCCCTCAGGTAGACGCTGAGGGCCAGAGTAGGATCCACCGACTTCACAAGGTCTCCCAGCTCCTCCGAGCATTCCAGCTGGGGGTGGGACCAACACCATTAACCAGGGGTCCCTCCTGGACACGGCTCTCCCAGGCATCAATGTTTACCAGAGATAAGAGGCTGCTCAAGTTTAGCGCCAAGACACAACAAACCCGTAATCATGTCCCGCTGACGTGACATCCAAGCCACTTCTCCCGTTATTGGTCAACAAGGAAGTCCCACCCACCTTGTCCTCCTTCAGCCACTTGCGTCATTGTTTAACAAGGAAGTCCCACCCACATTCCCCTCCTTCAGCCACTTGCGTCATTGTTTAACAAGGAAGTCCCACCCACATTGCCCTCCTTCAGCCACTTGCGTCATTGTTTAACAAGGAAGCCCCACCCACATTGCCCTCCTTCAG
>JAOYSI010000003.1:497704-511974 GCA_025775065.1 Hiodon alosoides | reverse complement strand
ATAACTTAAATGCTTAAGAATGTTCTGAATTTGCCACTTATCTAATGTACTCTTGGTGTCCATAATCCTGCGGTAAATATCACTTCTTGCCTAAAATAATTAATTATCAATTTTGTCACACTATATCTTCATCGCTACTAACGCATTAGATCCTTTTAAGTAAACATGACCCCATTGGTTTTTATTGGCTTTCTGTGGCATTTTAAAGAGAATTTAAACGTGAGAGTGATTACATTTTTATCATTACCCCCTGTGTAGGCGTCCACACACTACTGCCAGTCCCGTTAGAGAGGCCATTTGATATACACATAATGCTTTGTATGTTTTATTGAAGTATGCACCGGGTGGGCTAATCCTACCTCCTAATCCTAGTAAATTGGGGGTAATGGGCTAATCCTACACCAGTGTGACAAGCAGCGCATCCATCCGCTGCTGGATTTGAACCCTGGTCTCCCAAAGGCTACAATCTCACCACTATGTAATTTGACCCCCAATTTGTCCAATATACCATTTCCGGTTCTGGTTGGCTAAATTCCATAACACAGCCTTTAGATTTGTCGAAGTTAGTTCCTTATATTTGCAGTGCCTTTGGGCTGCATCGTATTTTTTCTTAAGTAAGCAATGTTTATTTCGCATTGTCCAACATAATTCTGGTGATTTAATAATTTCAGTATTTGAATAAAACAATATTTGCATTAAAATTCCCTTTCATTCACACAGCCCAGCCGCGGGTGATTTGAGCCTGGCTTAACGGATTCGGAAACGAATGTTTGAATCTTTCGGCAATTTCGAATCTGAATCTCGTTCAGTGAATCAGTCATTTGAGAGGTATGGGTTCACTTGTTCAGACACTCTGTTAAGACGTCCACTTTGCGTCTATTAGTCTGTGTAAAGTCAATCTTCACACAGACCAGTCAAATTGAGAGGTGTGTAAGTAGTTATAGATCTCTTTATTATTAATTTTATAGTTATGCAACTATATGAACCAAAAAATTGTGATTACAGATTTCAAACATAATTTTCAAAAATACACCGAGATATTTAGTAGAAGTGGGGATAGTAATCATCGCCGTTAAATACGCCAGAAATGAAACGGGAAGAGTGGTTTTCCTTTCCTGAAAAATGTCCGTCTCGTTTGACATACTTAAAGCTTGTAAAGTTATTGGTAAAAAATGAATTACTATATTTGTAACTGCTTAAGTTTAACAATGTATTCTGTCAATAGCATTAACGGTACTACTACGCCGATTCAGGAGACTTAAGAACTTGTAAAGATCATTTATTGCCGAGTACATTAATTTGCGTTTCCTTAAGTGTCCAGATGGGGAGATCCATATAAGAATGAGTGACCCATCCTTATATGGATCTCAAGCTTCTGCGGGGCTAAGTTTAGCATAGGGCCAGTCAAATGCACTAGCTCAGTCCCACTCCAGCTCGCCTCATGACCCCTGTTAAAAGTCACGCACAAAATTCAGAAAGGTCAACTGCACAGTGTTGACTTTAGAAACACTAAATATTTAAATTGTATGACAAAACAATAAAAACTTGCAGTCAATGCTTTTATTTAATCACGAACTAGTTTGATATAAAAAAAAAAAATCGGCTGTTCGGCCGGCTCGCTAATTTCGCCTCATAGCTAGGCAGTTTTCAAGCAATCTCTTCTTAGTAATACAACATTGCAAATCTCGCGAGACTGCACGAGGGGATAAGTTGAGGAAACATGGCGACGTCTAATTTGCTAAAGGTAGGAGGCACTTCGTTTCAAAATTGACAGTATTTGTTTAGCCAAACATTTGTCGGTGATTGACTGCCGGCAATGAAGAGTGCATCCCTTTATAAACTGCAACATGTTTGCAACAATTTGCAGATTTAAAATTGTAATGCTGTAGCTATTGTAGTGAGCTGGCTAGCAAGCTAGTATTTCAAGCAGTCTATGTGATCATAAACTTATTAAATTTTCTCAACTGTAATAATTAATAATTATACAGATGTAAAAAAATCCCCTACAATTATTGTTGAAAATATTTAAATAATATTCAAGGCCAAACCGTGTGTATCTAACTATTGTTTGTTGGCTCTAAGTCGCTATCTATATTATTATTAGTAGTAAGGGCTGGTTGGTTGGCCGGGATCTGTTGTCAATGTCAGTGCATTGATATGGCTTGTCAGTTGTCAAAATATGAATAAGGCTTAGTAATATTTTTGAGTGTCCATGAAATAAACCGTTTTGGCTTTAACCAGCTTTGCAATGGGCTCTCTTTTTATTACTATGAATGATGTCAACTACTTGCCATTCAAATTAGCTTGCTAATAAAAATGTCTTGAGTTAAGTGAAATTTTTAACTTTGCTTTCTCTAGTCCGTGCAATTGGTCAGCTAAACGCATTACTGAAACGGCTCCAAGTTACGTATGTGCGTTATTGAACACATTAGCCATTTCGCTGGTTTCCTACTGTATTCTGTGCAGGGATGGATGATCACGAGGGGTGGTGATATTTTAGAATCTATGCCAATTAATTTGATAAGTGGGTAATAATTTCACAATTCGATAAGTTAGATTTATGCATATCAAATGTATGAGCGTTACCCATTTTCGCATTTTGTCATAATAGAGATTCGTCTTGTCATTGGAGAAGCACGTAATGGGTTTATTTTTCAAGCTGTAAAACTGGCTTGCTTATAGAATGGGGCCATTGTATCGCAAAATTAGAAAGTCCGTTTTGAACGGGACTATTTCCAGTTGTTTTTAAAATTGAATGTATTCTCTATAAAGTCACAAGGTATTGCAATTTATTGTAGCGTGTAAGGTAGGCCAAGGATTATTTTCTTGTCAAGGTCCCTACAGAACTTTATGTTGATCTTTCTCAGATTACAATACATTTATTTATGATGGATTTTTTATTTTTTTGTAACTCAACACATCTGAAAATTCAGAGAAATCTGGTCAAGAACGGTTGTGAGGGATTAATTATTGGGCGTTGGTGACTGGTAAAAAGTCTGAAAAATGTAATGATGCATACATTATTAGCAACGGAGTAAATGGCATTTAATGTCGGCAGGGAATAATTTAGTATTTCTGATAACAATTTTTATTTCTGTTGGGTAGAAACAAAAAACAAGCTTATTGCGCCGTAAAAAAAAAGAGTGGGAAAAATGTAAATAAATAAAAGAAATGACCTGGATTGTAATATTTTAAGATGCATTCTGTGAGTGCTGTTGAGATTAAATGGCTCCTACAATTAGGGGACCTGTATTTTATTGAGATTAAGAAGGTTTGAGGGTCAAGCTCTAGGGACTGCACTACTAGGAAAAGAACCTAACAAATTAATTTAGTAAATGTAAAAAAAAAGTTATGAATTAATTACAAACTTGTAAACTTAACTTGTAAACTTAAAAAAATGATAAATATAAATCTGGCGAAGTACAAATAATCTTCTGAACCATATAACAGATTTTTTTTTCAATCCAGAGTTTATTATTCTCATGGTTAAAATCTCATAGTGATGGTGCAGAATAGTTGCATTGTTATAGGGAACCTTCTACTGCACAGTACTGTACAGTTTTGCGTTATTAGGAATACCCTGAAAAAGCTTATCTAGATCACACTCATTTTGTTTTCGTCATTCAAGGTTTGAATTAAATTCAATTCAAAGTTTTTGTGGGCCCTTTTGTGTATATTCTTTTTATTAGCTGGATTTAGGATCATAAGAAATTGTAACATATATTGTTTTGAATCTCTTAAGGAATCTGCTAAATTCTAAGGTTGCATAAATCGCTGGTCGAGTAGAACATAACATTTTCACTTTGCTATCAACATTTCAAGAGCAGGTCAGAAAATGCCGGGGCAATGAATAGGGCTCCCTTTTCCACCTTTTGAGTTCCTGTTTTATTATGCCCTTGGCCTTCAGAACAAAGGCTCCCTCCAGTTTGAGGATAAGTGGGATTTGATGCGCCCCATCGTTTTGAAGCTGCTTCGCCAGGAGTCCGTAACCAAGCAGCAGTGGTTTGATCTGTTCTCGTAAGTCCTGCATCTTTACCTCCAAACACCTTCTTTTTCTCTCCCAGGTGGGTCTGGACTGGACCCCCCCTTCACCTTCATCTTACCTTTAAATTTAGTCACTTGGCTTCATTTTAAGATTTAGTTTATCAAGCTAGGTTATTGTGTCCAATGCAGCAATAGTAGTTCCACCTAAAATTTTTGCATGGTGTAATTTATTTTTTTATTGTTGTTTTATCGTCAAATCCCCCTTACACTCATTGTCACATGTTTGCAATCCTCCTGCAGAGATGTCCATGCCGTTTGTCTTTGGGATGACAAAGGTCCGGCAAAGATCCACCAGGCTCTGAAAGAAGATATCCTTGATTTTATTAAGCAAGCCCAAGCGGTAAGTTAGTCAGTCAGTGACCCTGCCTAGGTGAGATTTTCATTTCCCCTATTTGGATGTTCTATGGTAGGTGTTGTGCAATTAGTATCCCCGGGGTCTGTCAGCGTCAGCCTGTTTAAATAGGGCAGAGAAGTAGGATCCAAACGTAATTGGAGGTTTGTCTCTCCTATCTTTTTTTCAGCGTGTCCTGAGCCACCAAGATGACACAGCCCTGCTCAAAGCCTACATTGTGGAGTGGCGCAAGTTCTTCACCCAGTGTGATATCCTTCCAAAGCCATTCTGCCAGTTGGAGATCACATTGATGGGTAAACAGGGCAGCAACAAGAAGTCTAATGTGGAGGACAGCATTGTTCGGAAGGTGAGGAAGAGCCATTACACTGGTTTGAGATACTGTTATCTTGTGACTACACAAATATTTGTCTCGCATTAAGAAAAGTCATTGGATCTGAATGTAAGCCACTTTGCGCTTGTCCATTGGCATTTTGAATGATACAGTGTGTGCGGAATTGTCTTGCTCTTCAGCCTGTTTATTGCAAAATAAATTTTGTAGGTTTCAACATTATTTAATTTGATCGAGCACGTCCGCTAATCCCATGGCATTCCCTGGAGCAGTTCAGCCCAGATCCCACGCCTGACATGTAATGTATCCCTGTGTCCCTACAGCTCATGCTGGACACATGGAATGAGTCAATCTTCTCCAACATCAAAAACCGTTTGCAAGACAGTGCCATGAAGCTTGTTCACGCCGAGCGCCTAGGGGAGGCCTTTGATTCGCAGCTGGTCATCGGGGTCCGCGAGTCGTACGGTGAGGACTCGATCCTTCGCCCGCTGATAAACTGGCGGGGCATGTTCCAACCATGCGAGGCTGTTGGAGTTCATCGCCAGGTCTGCGAGTTTACAAAGCATGTGCAGTTATTAATGCATTTTTCATGCTTTATTACATTGAACACTGAACACTTTATTACATTGAACCAGTATTAGCTTACTGGTTTACACTGCACCCGTTTGTGAAGCTGGGTATTCCCTGAAGAATATGGGGTTCACTCGCTTCTCAGAGGTACAACTGGTCTCCATTGCCTTATCCTCCAAGTGACATCGTCAACCTCTAGCTCTGAACATCTAATTCCGGTCTGTTTAAAAGACCAGTTAAAGCTGGATAAATATATAGTGATGTCTTTACTGCTTTAAAGATCAAATGAAGGATGACTCTATATTAATAAATTGACCTCTTGAAAGTTTAAAAACACAAGATGGATTTCTTTGCTGCTCACACTACAGTGTTAACTTCAGTAAGAAAGCATCCCTGGTTGAAATTAAGCCACCCGAATGGAAAAAACCATCCAGTCATTAACCTTAACAGCTGCTCACGCACCTGGATATACGAAGGGATTGGATTGGTTGCACCACAACCAAGACTGACAAAGGTTTGCCAAATAGTCAGCCTTGTCCTCTGTTGGGTGCCTCTGCAACTTTGTATTTTTCCTCTGGATAATTAGTGTGTTGTTGTTCCTACCCCATAGTGAATCTGTGCTCCAATCCTGAAGACAAACTGCAGATCTACAGGGATAACTTTGAGAAAGCCTATCTGGATTCCACAGAGAGGTTTTACAGAACACAAGCACCTTCGTATCTACAGCAGAATGGAGTGCAGAACTACATGAAATATGTAAGTTGGATGATTGTGTGTGCGTGTGTCTTTGTATAGAGTAAATTCTTTAGTTTTTGGCCCAGTGATCTTGGTTTGTTGTTGTTTATCTATATATGCAGTGTTTTCATGGTTAATTTAAGTATACTGGTATTGCCTGGTGTGTTTGTCTTGCAGGCAGACGCTAAGCTAAGAGAAGAGGAGAAACGTGCACTTCGGTATTTAGAGACGAGACGTGAATGTAACTCTGTACAAGCAGTAAGTGTGGATTTCTTTTTGTTGTTTTTCTCCACCTCACCCTGGTTAAACCCAGTGTTGGAACTGCCTGGTATTGTCCGTTACGTTCCTGGTTTTGGTGGGCATGATTGTTTGATTATGTTAGTCATAATTTTAGGGGGTGAGCACAACAACAAAAAAGTTTTTTTATTGACAACTTTTAGTTGGCGCTTGTTTTTTCTTTTTCTTTTTTAATGAATTTTTAAATATTACTTTTTAAGAATGGCGGTAATGGCTAAATTGTGTATAGAGTTTTAGAAAGAACTAAACCGAAAGACTGAAAATGAAACCCTTTTTTTTTTTTTTTTTACGTTACAGCTTATGGAATGTTGTGTGAATGCTCTCGTGACATCTTTCAAAGAAACAATCTTAGCTGAATGTCCTGGCATGATAAAACGAAACGAGACGGAGAGTGAGTACAGCAGTGGTCACGCCACGACAAACAACTGGGCCAAATGACGTGACCTGCCATCCTTGGGTTATCATTTGTTTGGTGGTGGAGCTTGTTTTGGTACACGTGTGTTGGAGATTATCAAATATATGTAGATTAATTCAATAATCTATTATATTGTTACATTTGATTCACTTCAGACGTTTTCTTCAGTACACTACAATTTCGAATATAAGTAATAAACTTTGCAAAATAATTTCCAGCAAACCTTAGTACACCCATTGCAGACATATGTTGCCAAGTCCGAATCAAAATCAAATATAGTTATAGATATAGATAGCATTGAGTCCATCAAAGTAGTCTAAACATTGTCAACCACAATTAAGAACTGATGACCGATCAATTCATCCGTCATTCTGCATTAACGTCAGGTTTCTTCTGTGCTCTGTAGAGCTGCACCTGATGTTCTCCCTCATGGACAAGGTTCCCAATGGCATCGAGCCCATGCTGAAAGACCTGGAGGAACACATTATAAACGCCGGGTTAGCAGACATGGTGGCTGCCGCGGAAACCATTACGACCGTGAGTACCGACGTGTACCTTCTCTGTGGGGCGGCTTCCCGAACGGTTCTTTGTTTAGGGTTTTCAGCTCTTGTTATGGACTAAAAAAATGTGGATTTGTTGCCCTCCTCCTAATCCCAGGGCTGCAACAAAGAGCTGTGGGGGATCCTTGTTATTGGAAAGGGACTGAAGCACGGGGGGGAATGAATCGGGTGTTTTGAGATGATCGGGTTTTGTTAGCATCATTGCGAAGCGCGGGGCATACTGTTCTTGCGGGTTCTTATCTGAAAAAATGAAACCCAAGAATGGCGTGGTTTATCCAACCAATTTCCTTGAGTTACATTTTCAACAGATTTAAAAAATGTTCTGTATTATGATATGGATGTACCACATTTAATTTAAATTTTAACCCATCATTTAGGTTGTTAAAAAACTTTAAATAGTTGGTTTTAAAAAGTTTCAAATTATATAGTTATTAGTACTGGCGAAATTGTGAATTGTTTTACCTCCTTTAATATAAGATAATTCTCCATTGTATTAATAACAGTAATTTGAATTTCTGATTTCTCAGAGACATATCTTAGTTGTCTCCTTTAAGCAGTTTCTGTGTTTTTCCTTATTTGTCATATTTTATGCAGTGATTGAATGTCTAACTCTTGGCTATGATAAACAACTTAAGATTGAACCTTTTGAGATGTGAGATGGGTTTGCCAGGTTGAGTGTGTTGTTAACGGTTCTGGATCGGTAGCGCCCTCGATGCCGTGATGCCGAGTTTCCTGGTTGAGAGCGTTCACTAGTTCTTTTGACCGCGCGTGCCTTTGCGTGTCTCCAGGATTCCGAGAAGTACGTGGAGCAGCTCCTCACGCTGTTCAACCGCTTCAGTAAACTGGTGAAGGAAGCGTTTCAGGACGACCCACGCTTCCTGACAGCCCGGGACAAAGTGAGCCTCTTCCCCGTGCTAACATGCCGAAAGGTCCTGTGACTCCTGGAAAAAAGGCCTGACTTAAGACCGTGGGACAGTGTGAGGCAGCGCCTTGGACCGAATGGAGGAACCCTAAACCAGAGTCTGTGGAAAGTACAGGGGTCAGCACAGTGTCAGGGTCTGTTAATCAAAACCAAATGTAGTGCTGAATAAACCGTTTACAAAAATATTAGCCCAAGACCTAGGCTGCTGATGATTTAAAATTAAAGGTCAGGAACATTCTCTTCCTATGATTGGCTGAATGCAAGAAATAAACTTGGCTTGTGATTCAAGGCCTGTGAGTTATGATAAGCGGGTTGCAACGGAGAAATAAGTGCAAAAGCCTCCTTGTTAGATATGAGTTATGATAGCAGTTAGATACGAGCCGGCTGCATCTTCCCGAAACGTTCTGCAGGTGTGTGGCTTCTCCTGTCATGGCCCTTGTTTAGGTGGGTGCCAGAATTCCCGCAAATGGACTGGTGATGTCACCGCCTAGCCCTGCTCCTGGCCATCTACCTGATTTACTCATTTGTTTACTGAGCTAAACCACTGTTGTTGAACACGTTTAAATTGGCTGGGTTCTAAAGTTCTGTATAAACATATAAGTTGGACTAGTTATCTCTACTAAACAACCAAATAAAACATACCTGTTATATGGTCTTCTATATATTCTCGTTGTTTACATAATTATAATGGTGGACTTTTTATTTTCTATATTGCCAGGCCTATAAAGCTGTTGTGAATGATGCTACTATATTTAAACTGGAGCTTCCACTGAAACAGAAGGGGTGAGAATCGTTACATTTATTTGGCCATTTGTTTTGCTTTATTCAGTTATGCCTCCAAACTTCCCACAGGGAATTGCAGTTGGTTACAGTTCTGTTGTTTCCTTCTGCAGGGTGGGTCTCAAAACGCAGCCGGAGTCCAAGTGCCCTGAGCTTCTGGCAAACTACTGTGATATGTTACTAAGGAAGACGCCACTTAGTAAAAAACTCACCTCTGAAGAGATAGAGCTCAAACTAAAGGAAGTGGTAAGTGCATTGATCCTTGAAATGGTCTGCTTTTATAGTCATTCAAATAATATCTCTGCGGGTTAGTGTTTTGTTTATTCATTCGGTTGTTTTACAATGGTTTTCCACTTTTTTTTCTTCTTCGCTTTATGTATTTTATTCCATAATACCAAACCAAGTTTTTAATGGTGGATATTTTTATTTTATTTTATTTTTTATGTCGTAGTTACTGGTGCTGAAATATGTTCAGAATAAGGATGTCTTCATGCGTTATCACAAAGCCCATTTGACGCGTCGCCTGATCTTGGACATCTCTGCTGACAGCGAGATTGAGGAGAACATGGTGGAGTGGCTTAGGGTAAGGAGGCCTGTTGGTGCAGCGCTGCAGATCCACACTAAATGACACTATAGTACACACTATAAACTGTACAGCATTACACAGACCTCAGGTAAGATGTACTATAGTTCCATGGAATCACAATAGAGAAGTAGAGTGCAATAGAACCCAGTGTAAGCTGTTCTTGAGTCACCTATCCATGCTAAATTGGCGTTTATCCAGTGCTAGCTTAGCCTGTAACTCTGTTTTACTGAATGCTGTTTGCCATGTGCTCTTCTCTATGTCCAGGAGGTGGGCATGCCTGCCGACTATGTGAACAAACTGGCCCGAATGTTTCAGGACATCAAAGTGTCTGAGGATCTGAACCAGGTCTTCAAGGAAATGCATAAACACAACAAGCTGGCACTACCAGGTGACTACAGCACACTGCTGAGAGGTCTGCAGCTCGTAAAACCAACCAAATGTTTGCGAATGAGTATGTTGTTGTGCATGTGCATTCCTTGTAGCTGACTCCGTTAACATCAAGATCCTGAATGCTGGCGCCTGGTCTCGGAGCTCGGAAAAGGTGTTTGTGTCACTGCCCACGGAGCTGGAGGACCTCATCCCTGAAGTGGAGGAATTCTACAAGAAGAACCACAGTGGCAGGAAACTTCACTGGCACCACCTCATGTCCAATGGCATTGTGAGTGCCCTAACCCCACCCACACACACCCCCAGGGTACGTGCACCATCAGGAATTGTGTGTAGTAGGCCGCTGTTTCTGATTAGCAAGTCTGCTAATCTGCAAATTAATTTCCACAAGTGGCAAAAGTAGGGAGGAGGCAAGCAACAGGAAGTCACTGTAATGGACTACAGTGAAGTCAAGCCCCCTTTGACGCAGGGCCGGGCTTCCCCACCCGCGTGATAAAATGAACTCCTGGCTAAAAGAAAGCACCTCTCCTCCACCCCTCTCTACAGATCACATTCAAGAACGAAGTGGGGCAATACGACCTTGAAGTCACAACCTTCCAGCTGGCTGTATTATTTGCTTGGAACCAAAGACCCAGAGAAAAGATCAGCTTTGAGAATCTGAAGTTGGCCACAGAGCTCCCTGATGCTGAGCTCCGACGGACTCTCTGGGTAATGGCCATGTGCATGTGAGATCACGCTGTTTCACACCAACATGAAAAGGGGGCTGGTGGGTGGAAACTGCGGTTTCTTTTAGTATTTTAGTATTCATTCATTCAGCAAGTTAATATTCTTAGCAAAGCCTATGACGTTTTTCACACAGATGAACAATTGAAGAATTTCAGTGGCAGGAGTAGAACCCTCTAACCTACTTGCACTCCACTGCCTTGAACGTTAGGTGTTTGCTCCTTCATAAATTGACGTAAATCTCAATTCTCTAAGTCTCTTGTAGCCTTCCCGAAGCTGAAGCGTCAGGTTCTGTCATACGAACCCCAGGTCAGCTCTCCCAAAGACTTCACAGACGCTACTCTCTTCTACGTAAACCAGGATTTTTCTTTAATGTAAGCATTGTTCCATTTAGTTTGGCATGGTTCTTATGTGTCATCATTTTTAGTAGGAGGAAGTGACGAGTGAAATTTTATTTCAGTATTAACTTTCATGTGATTTTTGTTTTTGTTTAAAAGCAGACAGTCTTTGTGGGTTATTTAATTCCTAACAATTAACCTAGTTTTTAAAATGCTAGGTCTGTAAATTTGATTTAAGCAGCAACTATTTGGGGCCAAAAGATTTTTGGCATTTGTTAATTAAAGTTACCTGATTTTTCCTGAAACCCCAGTCCGTTCTTAAACCAGATAATAATTTTTTTATTACTATTTTTTAAATCGTCTGTCATCCGTGTTATTTTGTCTGTTGATGAGACTCATTCCAGTGCTGTCTTCTGAAACGCTGTCGATGCCCCTCAGTAAAAACTCCAAGGTCCAGAAGAGGGGGAAGATCAACCTTATCGGCAGGCTTCAGCTGACGACCGAGCGGATGAGGGAGGAGGAGAACGAGGGCATTGTCCAGCTGAGAATACTGAGAACACAGGTGGGTCGTCCGGCAGTGCCAGAGGCCGAACCTCATCCCCGGGGCAGTGCTTCGGGTCTCTCATTCTCATGTGGTTCTCTTGCAGGAGGCCATTATCCAGATCATGAAGATGCGTAAGAAAATCACCAATGCCCAACTTCAGACGGAACTGGTGGAGATCCTGAAAAACATGTTTTTACCGCAAAAGAAAATGATCAAGGAACAGATTGAATGGCTGATTGAGCATAAGTACATCAAGAGGGACGAGACGGACATTAATACCTTCATCTACATGGCGTAGCGCAGGGCCTGGGCAACGGTGAGGAAGAGGAGGAGGAGGAGGAGGAGGAGGATGATGAAGATGATGATGCCTAATGAATACTCATGGCTGTAGCCTTCTCTATATCAAACAGGCATGTGTTGAGATGGATTTATGACTGACCGTTACATTTTAGTTACTGAAATATTAAAATCCCTGCCTTACAAAAAAACACATAAAAAAAAAAGATAGCGAAAAGGGACTGCGTTTTGCCAATTGTAGTCAGTTTGCATGGTGGCATTTGCCTTGGTATTTCTACATCTCCGGCAGCATGCTATTCTGTGAAAATCTTGCGTTCATCAGAAAACCTGTCGTGTGTACTGTGTTGTGTTATTTTCCTCTGCCGTCTCTACCACGGCACTCGTGCTGCCAGATGGGTCCCGCCATCCCGCAGTTCTACCACAACACTGCGGAAAAACCATCCCCCTTCTTCTTTTGGACATGGTCGGTGGCTACAAGCAATACGTTAGCAGTTTCACTCACTTCTGGATTTGTCTACATGGCTTTTTCTGCATAGTTTTCCCTTCGCCCTTCCTTCGGCTGGTATACTTTAAAAATGCATTTTTCTGATGTTTTGAGAGTCTGCGGCCAACCATGCTTTATAATAACTAGGAGAAAGGTATTTGAATGTGCTGGGAGGAGTTTGTGTTGTGTGAAATTCTTACTTTTGTTATAAATTCTGTCTCGTTTATTTCAGCTTCACCCCCTGGCCTTCAAAGCCGAAAATTAAAGGTGTGTCCCTGGGAGAATTTTCCCCATATTTAACACGGTTTTGAAACAAAAGGCATTGTGTTGTCAGTTTGGTATTCTGACCGTATGAAAAATTTGGTCTTTAGGTCATTTAAATAGTTTTCTGTTTTAGTTGCCTTTTCATTTAGCCTAAGATTTTTTTCAGTCCGAGTATAGACACTTTAGTAGGCCAGAGATTGTAAAATTGCTGAGCAATGTCGACACTTATGGGTTTCCTGGAACGCATATATAAATAGGTCCTGGATTGTTTTGCTCCCTGTGGTTTACATGAGTGCAATATGTTAAAAGAGACAGGTGCAGATTCATTGGTTCTATGAATGAAGCTGGAATACTGTTGGTTCCATATGCTTAAAGCTGCTAGTGCACCTCTAAGGCACAGAAGCTGTGTTACTTTTCTGCAGAGCCGATTTTCCCTTTGACGTATATCACAAGAGCTGGGCCTCAAAGTGCTGAAGTAACTGGTATGCAAACCTTATTTTTAATGGAGTACTTAACCTGTTTTGTATGCAGATGAAATTGGCTACCAGCAAGAACATGAGAGTGAATAGTTCTCGATATAATCCTTCTGACCTTATATCAAGTCTATTTAAATGGTGCGTTGTACTAATTCCCTATCTCTTGAGAGTTTTGCTTTGTGGTTCAAACCCCCCGTGCCAGTAGTTTCAGTCTTGATGGCAGTATATGTGATAGGCTTGACAAGTGGAAAATGGATAGGGAAAAATCAGCCTAACCTATTCTATGTAATGTAACTCATAACGTACCGCGCTATCCCTCACACGGTTGGAATTAACACCATTTCAAGCTTAATTTCTTAAAAAAATAAACTGTCACGACGGTGTACATGCTAATGCTCTGTACTGTCACCTTAAGATAGTCCAACAGCTGTTTTGTTTTCATTGTAATTGTGTTAAGTTCTTGTCGGTCTGCTCTTTGCTATTAACCCTTGCGATGAAGTAGGTTGCTGGCACCTGAGATGCTTTTCGAAGCTGATGGTTTTCAAAACATTGCCTTTTTATACTTTCTGAAACTGATGGTGGAAGAGGCAGCCCTGTCTAGTGTTCTGAATGTGCATAGTAAAAGATTGTCTACCCTGGATCGCCTGGTCTGTTTCAGGTAAATGGGTTGAATCATGTAATTACATCAGGCACATGCAGTGACAATGAGGATTATATAAAGTCAACATATGGTATGCTTCTGACTGTGCTGTGTGAGTTATATTATCCGGTTTTCTTCAGCTGGTGTATATTATTTGTAACTTTATACATGTTGGTGTGGTTGCCTCTGGTCTAAAATGCTTTAAGAAATGAACAAATGTGACAAGGTTTGAGGAGATTTGTGAATCTGGGTTTTGTGAACGCAGTATGAAACACCCGTTTATTTATTTATTTATGTGAGAATTATTTTGTTTTACTACTTCATTGTGTTAAAATAGTTTTTTTTTGTTAGACTTGATCATATACATTCTGTGAGTACTGAGGTTTAGACACTGAACTCGTTGAAAATATTCAATTTTTAACACTATCCCTTTGTAATTCAAGTACAGCGGGTGAAATAAGTATTGAACACGTCACCATTTTTCTCAGTAAACTTATTTCCAAAGGTGCTATTGACATGAAATTTTCA